>CAUZXS010002435.1:50000-128102 GCA_963585895.1 Sepioteuthis lessoniana | reverse complement strand
GTACTTATGCTGAACTGAATTGTTTGAAAAAGATCTATTTTTGACATTGAAACTGTACTTATGCTAAACTGAATTGTTTTAAATAGAACTTGTTTGACATTAACCGTTTGTAAATAAAAACTATTCTTATAAGCTGAATTGTTTGATATTTAATTCGGCGATAAATGACCCGAAAAGGGTTGATACGCCAAAAAACAAAACAACCAGCTAACCAACCAACCAACCAACTTTGGGGGACCATACACTAGAAGAATTGGTTGCATCTTCCAGTAGCGTATGGAATCAAATGCCTTCGAGAAAAATAGGAACCAAAGTGTCGCCTCGGGGTTCTTTGACGAGCTCCTATAATTCAATGGATAGTAAGAATCTGTAGCAAATGATTTCGTGAACCAAATAAATAGGAGTTTTTCTCTTTTTTTTGGCTTCGAATAAGGGTATAAGGTACGAGTTAAAGAGTGACTGAATAGTTAGAGTAGGGACTTCTTTCCTGTTATTTTGGAAGTATTCGTATAGGATAGATTTGGTGGGGGATATGTGTAAGTCTTGTTAAGTATAAATCATGGACGTGGACGAGTATTAAAATACCATCTTACCTCGGTACCGAATCCGGAAGTAGTCAGACGAAACCAGATGAGGCAAAGGTGGTATTATATATAGTAGAGGAGTGTGGAGTGCCCTGTTTTTTATTGGCAGTTACTGAATGACAGATGTCTATAAGAACGGCCGAAGTCCGGCCTTATTATTTTTTGCTTTGGTGGTGGCACGAGCGTAGCACGTCGCGATCAAGGAGGCGCCTTGGCTTTTCCAGAGTCATGCCGGGGTTTCTGTCGGAGCCGATATGATGCATATAACGCGAAATCGGTGATGAAGGCAGTGCATCACTGAAGACCTACCTTGATGCATCTAGGATGTATGATTGAAATGTGAAAATCATTTGATTCTTTTAAAGAATTTTCTCAATTTCTCGTTCGATCCGCTTGAGAAGCTGAACATAACAAACTTTAGCCGCTATAGAAGTAAGGGTTGTACCTCGGTAATCCTTGATGATTTCAGGTTACCTTTTTGGGGGAAGGGGAGGATGCAGTATTTGTTAGTACTACGTTGTGTTCTTCTTGAGTAAACTATCAGAGTTTATGTCTACTGTATTGATGAACCACATGAACGTATCGAGAAAAAGCGAGACGAAAATTGCACAAGAATGCTACGCGCTATATTGAACCAATGCAAGAATCAATATCCTACGAAACAACAGTCGTACGCCCACCTACCTCCTATCCCTTTAAACCATCCAAATAAGACGAACAAGACATGCGGAATACTACTGGAGAAGCAAGGACTAACTCATAATTGACGTTCCTTGATGGACCCCTTCACATGGACGTACCTGTGTTGGCCGACCTACAAGAACTTACCAACCACAGCACTGAAGAGATACAGGATGTAGTCTAGAAGACCTGCCTAGAGCCATAGAGGATAGAGACAAAAAGCGAGTGAGAGAGAAATAGAGAGAGAGAAAGAGAGAGAGAGTCAGGGAAATCCGTGCTAGCAGTGCGACTTCATGATGATGAAGATGTTACTTATATAGGTGTGTGTGTGTGTGTGTGTGTGTGTGTGTGTGTGTGTGTGTGTGTGTATGTTTTGTCTATCGTGCGGCAAATTAGAGTCAGTTGGGTAATATATCTGTGTATAGCAACACCATGACGCATATTATAACTCCAGAAATTTGAAAATCAACATACTGTACTGTTTGGGATTCACGTAGCGATACGAAAAAAACATCAAATTTATTGCTGAGATAGAGACAAAGATTGGCACCGATCCCATCAACTCGTTCCGATCTATAGCGTAAGACAGGAGTGTCTGATGTTTCTTATCAAACAGATAGTGCATGAAGATATTCGGTTTTCCTCATAAAAGATGAGAAAGGATCTATTTTTATCACAGGCCATGAAGGACAAGATAAACGTCCGTGCTGCAAAGATTTTGAACAATCTCATATATTCCCTCCGATAGAACATGCTTTAGTTTTTCTAATATGGGAAAGGATTCTGCCAGGATCAGATGATGATCTCACTGAAAAAACTGTTGCCGAGCATTGTTCTCACGATATTTACCGATAGTGATGAAAAGCAAACACTTATTCTATATTCAGGGTGATCGCTTGTAATAGTGACGTTATAGCTCAGTTCATCATCCTATTTGGTCTCAGATAATTATGTCAAGTTATTTTCATCTAATTTTGGTATATGTATCAGATGAATTACGATATTAATAAGCAAAAATCATAAATATTTAACTCTCAAAAGGAAAAAAAAATCCTTTATACAACTATGACATTTTTTCTTTGATTACAGGTACGTTTAATAAGAAAATCCTTGTATTCTATTTTAGAAGAAAATAAATTGTGTAATGTTTGGCAGGCCAGGACGTTATGGGTGAAAACAAACACACACACACACACACACACACACACATACACACACACACACACACATATATATATATATATATATATATATATATATATTAGGTAAAACTGCCTTTTCTTCAATATAAATATTACATACCTTCTAATTTCGTAGCTGAGTGAATTTTAATTCCCCAGATAATTTCAATTCTGTAGGTCATTAAATTTATATATATATATATATATATATATTTCAAGAAACAAAAACAATATTGGAAAAGATGGTCACAGAAAGGAAGGGAAGGACCCTTCTCCCATTAAATATTCCTTCCGGTCTCCTCTTGTTTCCGATTGAGATAATAACAAAATAATAAAAACATATAAAATAAGAATAAAATTTACAATAAATTTAAAATCCCTTTTAAAATAGATTTAAAATCAAAATTAAACTTTTAAGGTTTAAAAATGAAATAAATAATTTAAGAATATTAAAAGTGAACACCAAAATTTAGCCAATTATAGTAATACATATCTTAAAATTCAACCTTTCCAAACACAATTTTTTCTACGTCATCTTTTTTTCTTTTGAAAGGTTCTCAAACCTATGCCGTAAATGGTGGGAGTTTTTAACTATGTTACAATATATCCTTTTATTTTGGTGTGCTTGAAGCGTAAGGAGGTTCCTGTGGTGTAATGGTTATCGTCGTAGGAAATGGACACGGCTGCCCGAGTTCAGATCCTGGACGAGACTGATTGCATTTCACATAGTACTAATACCCTTTGGAACGGTATGAATCCAATTATTCTCCCTCCAGCTATGGGTAAATAGTAGGGCAGACTGAGTTCTTCAGCCTTGGTGAGGCAACTAGTCTAGGAGAAGGAAAACTCTGAATTCAAACCTGTTAAACTCCGCTTAAAAATTGACCTTGTGTCATATCCTGCCCGAGCGGAGGGGTTAGGTAAATAGGTTGATGTGCTTGAAACGTAGTTCCTTCTAAGCAGCTACCGTACCGATATTGCTATATGTATGCACCACGTAGACGCTAACAAAATGTATGGTGAAGAAGCTTGATAGTAATTACACGAGAATGTCCTGGATACAGCACCTCACAAAACAGCTAGTGTGCGGCCACCAACCACCCGTCATGAAAACTATCGAAATTAGACGAACCAGACATGCGGGACACTGCTGGAGAAGTAGGGACGAGCGCGTTAGTGGTGTACTCCTGTGGATACCTTTGCAGAGATGTGCAAAGACAGGACGTCCAGCTTGAATATACATACAGCAGCTCTGTACAGATACTGGATATAGCCCGGAAGACCTACCTAAAGCAATGGACGATAGGGAAGGGGGCAAAAGTGGATCAGGAATATCTCCGTTAATAGCGAGTCATAATGATGATGATGATCTTGATGGATTCAATTTACTTTCATGTTGGATCTAAAGAAGTTCTGTTAATTTTTTTAAAAATTCGTATCAATGCTCTCAACAGGATGGAAATAAATCTATAATCCTAATGTGACCGAATATTGGTTTTTCTTGAAATGATATTTCCTCTGTGGAATTATTTACATTGAGCTCTTTACGAGGAATATTTAAATATTCGAATATTTAATAATTCAATTGTCCTGACGGAATTGTTCCCTACTTCGCATCTACTGGATTGAAGAATACCTATATATATATATATATATATATATATATATATATATATATATTCTGTCAGGACAATTAAATTATATATATATATTTTTATATATATATATTGTCATGAACAACTTTTCAGTGTGGCTAAACAGTGTAGCTCCAATCCAGTATTGAAACCCACCTAACGTTACTTTAGGCGGATGACATACCACTAGATATAGTATCTATGTCGAGAAAACTTACGCATTGTAATCCTCGTAAACTACGTTAACACTCACATGAGAAGTTAATCCGAGCGAGTCAAATAGGACAATTTTTGTTGTTAAGATATGCTTACACACAGCTTTGGTTTGGTTTGATTTCTTTTTTAAAGGCATATTAATATTCGTTAGTTATTCAATTCCAAGGCCATCCTAGTAAAAGACAGCTGTGATTGAATTTATTCCATACCTGGTGACATAAGATGTTTTATACCTTTCGTAAGAATCATCATCATCATCATGGCTTGCTGCTAGCACGGATATCCCTGACCGTCTCTCACCACTTCTCCCTTTCGTTCATCGCCTCTGGCAGGTCTTCAGGGCTACATCTCGTATCCTCACATAGCTGCTGTATGTATTTCGATCTGGTCGTCCTGCTTTTGCTCGGCCATGTGTTGGGGTCCATAGGAGTACATTACTTATCAGCTCGTCCCTGCTTCTCCAGCAGTGTACTGCATGTCCGGTACGTCTAACTTGAATAGTTTTCGTGATGGGAGGCTGGTGGCCGTATAGTTGGAGACTTGTGGGGTGTTGGCGCCAGGACTTGTTCAATATTGCACGCAACATTCTTGTGTAATTGCCGTCTAGCTTCTTCTCCAGCAGTTTAGTTAGTGTCCACGTAGTGCATCCATACGGCAGTATCGACACGACCGAAGATATAAAATATCACGATAATGGCAATGAATGGACGCTTGTCACTGTATTAGCATGGAAAAACTCTGTTAATGCCACAGTAGGTATAGTAGGAATGCTTATAGGACCAAGAGCGTTAAAAACACTTAATAGCATTGAGAGAATACAACCTAGGATGATGGCAGCTACGTTTAATGGCAACCCCTGAGCAACAATCATCTCCTGCTACAGCCCTACCAATGTTAGTGAAGAAACTGAACTAGTCGCTTTCTACGATATGCTATCCTTCCTAGTGCGTAGTATTCGTAAAAGTATTTGTTCAAAATTCAATGAAGTAGATCGATTGGAGTTCGAACTCACTTACTTTGAGGCCGCAGTACACTATTTTAGCTATTACACCAGAGGAACTCGCTCTGGTTACTTATTCTTGTTATTATCATTCTGTACAAATTAATATTCTCATACATATATGTTGATGCAATACTTCATAAACTTTTTATAAGGTATGACATATAATCATTTGCTTTTCTATGCTCCTGTAAAAAACTGCTCATACATAAAAAAATCTATCCACTACTAATCCTTATATATTTATCTAAACACATTTAAACGGGCATATACTAAAAAAAAAGAAAAAAAGAAACCCACTTTAAAACGATTAGAACTTTTCAATATGGTTTCTTGCCAAATCCATTTTTCATCTTTCCCTAAATACCTGTCTTCTTCTTTCGCTGTCCTACTCAATGAGCTATTAGTATCCACAAACCACTGGTAAGCACTATTTCGGTTTATTTTTATCTTGGTCAAAAGTTAAGCATTGCAGACAGTGCCAATGCAATGTATGAAGTTCAAGAGGTGCGTTGTTGTGCATCGTGTGGAGTAGACTGCTGAGAGGGAGAGGAGGAATTAAATGTAGTAAACATTATCAATAACCACTGCAGCAGCAGCAGCAAGTACCTGTTCTCAAATAAAACGAAGATAGGTGGTGTTGGTGGTGGTAGATCCTGCTGAAAACATCACTTTCGGCCGAACGACAGAGCACCTCCTGCCGTGCTACAGATGATTAGACGAGTAGAAGCGATTGGGCCAGACTGAGGTTTGCAAGTCATTAAATAGCTATTTCTGTAACCCACTTGGAGTCTTCTGATTCATTCGCTGGCTGGGCCCGGCCTGACTGACAAGACGATGTTGTCTGTTAGTTAACTCCTCCTGTGTAATTACGTAGGAAGAGTAGGCAAGTAACTCGTCTATCAAAAGCCAAAAGAAAAAGAAGAAACCAACAAATACACATAAAAAAAGACATCGATTATTTTTGTCAAAAGCGTCGGTTCAGTAAAGGGTACAAGAAAGAATAAATATACGCTAATATATCAACCCGTATCTTCTTGCCAAATGATTCATTTAACATATCTTAATAATAATAATAATAATAATAATAAGAAGAAGAAGAAGAAGAAGAAGAAGAAGAAGAAGAAGAATTGGATAAAATACTTATTAGAGTCCTGCTATATTTGAGGAAATATGTCATCACTTAGACTCCAGTGAACTGCCACCAAGTAAGACTAGTGTAAAAATCTCACAAGAACCTAAAAAATAATAATAACCTCGACCTTGCTAGAGAATTGAAAAAGGTGTGGAACATGATAGTAACGATTGTGCCAATTGTGATTGGTGCTTAGACACAATAACTAAAGGATTATTAAAAGGCCTGGAGGACTTGGAAGTTAGCGGACGGGTAGAGACTATCCAAATGACAGCATTGCTGAGAACGGCCAGAATCCCGAGACGAGTCCTGGAGACTTGAGGAGACTTGTTGCCACTCAAACTCCAGTGAAAAACCATCAGGTAAATCTGATGTGAAAAACTCTGATGAGTAAAAAAAATTATAATAATAATTAAATAGAACAAAATTGTGAACTTTGCTGTTCCAGCAAACTGAAAGAATGTGAAAAGAAGGATATAAACCTCAACCTTCCTATGGGATCGAAAAACTCTGTGGAACATAATGATGACAACTATACCAATCCCGATTAGTGTTTTCGGTTCAGTAACTAAAGGATTATTAAGGGGACTGGAGGACTTGGTAGTTGGAGGAAGAGTTGAGACGATCCAAACTGCAGCATTATTGAGAATGACCAGAATACTGAGAAGAGTCCCGGAGACTTGAGGAGACTTGTTGTCAATCAAATTCCAGTGAAAGATCATCAGCTAACGCTGATGTGAAAAACTCTCAAGGAGTTAATAATAATAATAATAATAATAATTAAAAGAGAACTTGCAAAATTTTGGACTTTGCTATCCTGGCTGACCACAGAATAAAAATGAAGGAAAATGAAAAGAACGATAAGTACCAAGAATTTGCTAGGGAATTGAAAAAAAATGTGAAACATGAAGGTGGCGATTATACCAATCATGATTGTTGCTTTTGGTACAGACAACAAAGGATTATTAAAGAGACTGGAGGACTTAGAGGTAGGAGGACGAGTGGATACCATCCAAAATACAACATTCTTGAGAACGGCCAGAATACTGAGGAGAGTCCTAATGAGTTGAGGAGACTTGCTGTTGCTCAAATTCCACTGAAAAACCACCAGCTAAAGCTGATGTGAAAAACTCTTAAGGAGTAAATAATAATAATAATAATAATAATAATAAATTAACTCCTATGGGACTTTGACATACACACGGAAAACCTAATCTTGGCTAGAAGACCAGACCTTATAATAATTGACAAAAAAAGAGAATCTGCAAAATTGTCGACTTTGCTCACCCGGCGGACCACAGAATAAAAATGAAAGAATGAAAAGAAGGATAAGTACTTCGACCTTGCTTGAGAACCGAAAAAGCTGTTGAATATGAGGCTAACGATTGTACCAATTGTGCTCAGTGCTTTTGGCACATTAACTAAAGGATTATTAAAAGGCCTGGAATACTTGGACATGGGCTGACGAGTAGAGACCATCCAAACGACTGCATTATTGAAAACGGCCAGAATACTGAGATGAGTCCTGGAGATTTGAGGAGACTTTCTGTCACTCAAACTCCAGTGAAAAACCATCAGCTAACGCTGATGTGAAAAAGTCTACAGGAGTAATGATAATATGCGACTAGACTCGACTGGGTGGGGAGTTTGGTTCACTGGGAATTGTACAAGGAATTTAAACTTGACCATACGAATATAGTCCGTTCTAGAAAATGAGGTGCACAAAATTCTCTGGGATTTTGAAACAGACGGATCATCAGATTTCAGACCGACGACTAAAGCAAGTTATGGTCTAAAAAAAAAAAAAAAGACAACTTGCCGAATGATGGACTTTTCCGTTCCGGCTGAAGACAGGATAAAAATAGAAAAAAAAGCAAAAAGAGAGATAAGTACCTCGACCTTATTAGAAAATTGAAAAACTGTAGAACATGGAGCTGACGTTGATGGCAGTTGTAATTGGCACGCTCGATACAGTCATCAAATATTTGGCGCATAGGCTGGACGACTTGGAAATAAGAGAACGAGAAATTTAATCGAAACCAAAGTACATAACAGAAATCTAATCAAAGGGAGAAATACATGGGCTATCCTCCACGTGAGATACTCGGTATCATTCTTCAAGTTAAACTTGAGAAGAATTCCAACAATCGAACGAGAAAACACCTAATGATGAATACGGCCTTACATCCCAGAGATAACGTTAACGGACAGTATGTGACAATAAAGGAAACAGGAATATTATTATATTATCATTAATATTATTCTTTATGTTCTATTATTTTGTATTATGATTTATTACTATTTATGTTATCATCTATGTATTATGCACCCTTATTCTATATTTGTACTAATATTACGTACGCACTACTATATATATATATATATATATGTATGTATATACTATGACTATATATTTAGGAACCCCATGATCCACCCTAGCTATTAATTAAATATTAGTTCTCCTATTCTTCAAACAGGAATAAAGGAATAAAGGAAAGAGGAAGAAAACTTACCAGCATTCATTAAAGTGACGTTGCACCTATACAAAGAATCGAAGACGACATAAAGCGCGGAGAAAGACTGATTACAGTCACTAGAAACAATACAAACAACAAAAGCATCCACAGAATGAAAATAATCAGAAAACAAAAATGGGAAGCAAAACAACTCTATGAATGTTTTAAGCTAAAAACAAGCGGAATCTCACACGGTAAGAGTAGGACGTGGCTAAAACTTCTGAAAGCTATTGAATCTCTTCTGACAGCGGCATAAAACAACGCCATGAGGACTAGCTATGTCCAAGCGAGAATTAACAAGACGCAATTAAATAGCAGATGTAGAGTGTGTTGTGATAGAGACGAAACAATCAATCACATAATAAGCAAATGCAGTCATTTAGCGCGAAGAGAGTATAAGACTAGACATGATTGGGTAGGCAATGTGATCCACTGGGAATTGTGTAAGAAGTTTAAATTTGACTATACGATCAAATGATATATTTAGAACACGGAATATGCCCAGGAAAATGAGACACACAATTCTCTGGGATTGTGATATACAAACAGATAATCTAATCTTGGTCAGACGACCAGATTTAGTGATAGTCAATAGAAAACAAGAACCTGCCAAGTAGTGGACTGTGCTATTCCAGCTGACCCCCAGGGTAAAAAATGAAGAAAAGATGAAAAGAGAAATTAGTAGTTGGACATGGCTAGAGGATCAAAAATACTATGGAACATGAAGGTAAAGTTGATGGCATAGGTAACTGGTGCACTCACTAAAGTCATCAAAGGATTGATAAACGGAGAGGATGATTTTGAAATAAAAGGACAAGTGAAGATCAGCCAAAACTCTTCGACCTATCCAAATCAGAACACTATAATTAATGTTAATTAATAAAAAAAAAAAGGTAACTTTTTAATAAATGTATTTCGACGTTGATGCAGTAGATTTTGTAACAAGATAAGAGAGCAAAAATATAGAAAAATAACTATCTTGCCAGAGAGCAGAAAAAAAAGTGGAAATTAAAGGTGAGGCTGATACCAATTGTAGTTGTTGTTGTTTGAACAGTTCCCAGAGGTCTAAAACAGAGACTGGTGGAAGTGGAGATCAGAGAGAGAATTGAGATTGTTCATTGTTTTTGGCAGGATATATCAAAATAGTTAATGGTTTATTCTAAATGGACATTGAGACAATAATATAACGATCGATATTAAAAACAAGAGCAACATATACGTTCGCCATAGCATAAGACAGTTGAACGTAACTCCAAAGGATGTGTAATATAATTGATCGAATATATATATATATATATATATATATATATATATATATATATATATATTCTGTCTCTTGTGTGTGTATGTTTTTTATCTCTTTTAATCAGGAGATCATACCAAATGTAAGTAGATAAAAAAACAACCTTGCCTTGAAATAAGTACATATTTCTTATTTGAATGAAAGTTCAATTGGATTGTTCAATAGGAAAACGAGTGACATCATTTACTTGAGGTGAAAGTCTACTTACAGGGGAAAGTCGTTTGTAAGAGTACATAAAATGCACCTTTGTGGTGGAATGGTTGATAAGGTAGATTAAAAGACTATTGTTTGAGAGTTCAATTCGCAATTGGTGTGAGCATTTTTCTGGCCTTATGCCATAACTAAACTGAGCTGAGTATAAAAATCTGACCTTGGACCACCTCTAGGTTAGCTTAGATAATAGTAAAGCTTACACAACAGTAATCAAATAGTACATAATGTTTCATTAGTAATTGTACATAATATATATTAAGATTTAGTTTCTTTGCTTAATGGCATATAAAACTTCGTAGCTAATTTAATGCCAAAGCCATCCTGTTTGAAGAATAGGAGAACTAATATTTAATTAATAGCTAGGGTGGATCATGGGGTTCCTAAATATATATTCATAGTATATACATATATATATATATATATATATATATATATATAGTAGTGCGTACGAAATATTAGTACAAATATAGAATAAGGGTGCATAATACATAGATGATAACATAAATAGTAATAAATAATAATACAAAATAATAGAACATAAAGAATAATATTAATGATAATATAATAATATATTATAATATTGTATAAATAATTGCAAAAATTACATAATAGTGCGTAAATCTTGAAATATAAACATTATTTCTTAAGTGACTTCTACATTTAAATATTTCCGTAAGAGTATATTCATTGGCTAGTTAGATATAAAAAATTGCCACAAGCAGGTAGGATGACACAGAGATGTCTATTACTAAAAGGTCATTGCGTACTGATTTGAATGTGGGGAATAAGGTAAGATGAATATATCAACATGTGAACGGAGAGGAAATGCCTGAAATATCTAAGACCCATTAAGATACTTACTGACCTTGGAGTAAATAAATCTAGTTAAAACGCTCTGGGGAAGCACACGAGGCGAGTTTGACTCACCTTTTAGCTGCTCATGGAAATAAGTTTAGGGTGGGGGGAATTCTGTCGAAGTAATGAAAGAGCGAAGAAAGAATATGATAAAGTTAACAAAAAGATGACAAATGTTCTTTAGTGACCAGACCGACAGCCTTTTGGATTCGGTATCCTATTAAGTAACAGAAAAAAAAGAAGAAAACATAGGCCGTGATGTTGCCAACACTTGTTAAATGCTGTTTCGTTCAGCGTACTAATAATGCGTATTTTATTTCATTTTGCCTACCGGTCAAGAATATTTATTTCATCAACTTCTTTCTTTTCAGGCTGCTTGCTTTTTTTATATTGTTTATCTATTCGTGTGCTGTTATAAGCTCTATGATTCGTTGTGCATGTATTTACGAACAATAATTCACATAACTGTATGTGCGAACGTATCTTCATAAGTTTGTATGAATTTATTAATCTCCCCCGACACAGGATGTATGGGACACAAGGTAAACTTATTAGTGAAATTCAACAAATTTGAATTCATACTTGTCCTTCTCCTAGACTAGCTGCTGCTGCACTATAGATCAATTTTTTGGATAGAGAATAATTGGATTCAAACTTTCCCTAACGTTATTTGAGTTATATAAAATGCAAACAGTCTCGTCCAGGCATTGAACCCGAATCGCTAAGTCCATTTCCTTTGAGGGTAATCATAATACAACTAGCACCACCGCATGATTATATATGCGTATAAGCGAAGGGTATACGTGTGTAAATGTGTGTAGATGAGACCTTACCTATGCTAGTGTGTGTGGGTATAGATTGCTTATATACATATTTGGTTTGGTTTGGTTTGGATTGATTTCAATACATATTGACCATAGTAAGTTATTTAATGCCAAATCCTATTTATACATATTTAGTAAACATATTCTTATCTGTAAACAAATTTTGTAGATAACATTCTTAAATGAGCCTTAGTTCTTTTTACACACAGTTATATGGTTTCAAGTATAACAATATAAGTCACAATTTTACATCAGTCATTTGTTTGCACACATAGTTTGTTCTATTGGACCTCTCAGGTGTTCTCAGAGCGGACCTTGGAGCAACTGCAATGAAGGGGTACTCCACATTCCCTAGATTTCCTAGGCTGGAGCCTCGCTATCATATTGTTTAATTTCATATCTAGGACACTCGTTTGGAGGAATTCTGACTACTTTGAGGAGTGCAGGAAGGATATTCTTCAACCCCAGTTGACTGTGCAATATATACATGTATGTACATGGATGTGTGTATAGTATTATAAAAAAGGATAGCTAAACAAGTTAGAAAACTCGGCACATTTTAGTGGATGATGAATTAGAAAGAGAAAGATTACTGGATGTAGATGAAAGGTTTAATTTACTTATGTCGGTAAAATACTCGTCAATGTTACTGGTACGGTAAGAGCTCAATAGACAAGGATATACTTTTTAAGATATTTTAGTTCTGGGGACGTAGGCAGAAAAAAACAGTTTTCTTTCATGTAAGTCGGAGCCACATACATTCAAGAGAGTAGTCAGGATTTGTATAACAGAGTAACAACCCCAAGCAGTGCCGATTGGGCAAGCCGTTGGATTAGGGACCCTCCCTTGCCAACTGACCATGGTAGTTCCTCACAAGAAGAATCAAGTCCAATAGTGCTTTGAGGTTAGTGTCTACTCATTTAGGCTGGAAAGTGAAGAGTCACATGATCAAACATCCACAGTTATCAGAGTAAACTCGAATAAATAATAAAGAAGCGCCAGTTGTATTCCCTGGTTTGTTTGTTGTTTTTTTCCCTTGTGGTGTTCACACAAGGCTTTTCCTGTTTCGGTCAAAACCTATTGCCGACTTATCTCGTCTTAAAACAAACACTACATGGCTTCAATATTTTAAGATGACAGTACTCTCACATTCGCACGCTGTGACCTCTTCCCTTTAGCACTTGTTATATATATGAAGAGAGAACGCATTTAGATTTATCAAATTTGTCGATGTGAAAGATCATTGTAACATGAACTAGAAAAAAAAAAGAACAGATCAAATTTTTGATATCTCATGTTATTATTGATTTGAAATTGATAGTTTCGGATTTTCTTTCAAATAGATATCAGTTTTGATATAATCAATAAATTATCGTTGTTGCAATTTTATTCAAACCAAAAATGACCTTTGTTTCAGCAACTCACTTTCAAACATCTCAAGTTTACACACCAAGTTTTGACTATCCTTATGTACCTCTAACTCCCAGGCACCAACAAATAACAACAAAATGCAATTGCTTTATTGTATACACCAAGTTTGTTTTCGTTTGTCTATAGGGCGGAACTATATTTTGAATGAATTCGAACAAAAAACTTGCTCAATTCTTTTTACAGACAAAAATATATCTCAGTTGTTCATCTTTTCTCTTATTCATTTGTTTAAATGATCGAGAAAAGTATTCGAGGCTTCTCTATGTAATTTAGACTGAATAGTTGTTTTCTTTTCATCTAATTAGAAGCAATTGTTTTAAGTGTTTTAACTTAGAAACATTTCCTCACAATGTCGTAAATGAGTTAATTGCATGAATTATGTTTAGTGTTTTCCTCTTTTCCTCGTCTTGTTTTAATTCTGTTTATTTCAATTTCTCTCCTTTGGAGAATTTTCCCTTTATTTTTGGAGGTTCTTTTACTCTGTTTCTCATTCTTTTTGTCCCGTAATGTCTTTCTTTCTTTCTTTCTTTCTTATGGACTTTTCTTCCTTTTACTTTTTAAAATCTTTCTTTCTTTTTCTACTCTTAAATGCATTTGAATCTTTATTTTATTGCTCACTTTTATTCATTCTTTCTTTCTTTCTTTCTTTCTTTCTTTCTTATGTATTTTTCCTTTTTTTTCTCATTTTTCTTCTTTCTTTCTTTTTCTACTCTTAAATGCATTGGGATTATTTTTGATTTCTCACTTTCTTTCTTTCTTTGTTTCTTTCTTTCTTATGGACTTTTTTCTTTTTTCTTATTCTTATTCTTTCTTTCTTTTTCTACGCTTAAATGCATCTGAATCTCATTTTTAATTTCCCACTTTTTTCTTTCCTTCTTTCTTTCTTTCTTATGGACTTTTCTTTCTTTTTCTTATTTTTATTGTTTCTTTCTTTTTCTCTTGACACTTTCTTCTTGATTTTTGCTTCTCCTCCTTTCTTTCTTTCTTTCTTTCTTTTTTTTCTTTCTTTCAGTTTTTGATTTTCTTTCTTTTTTACTTTTATTTCTTTCCTATTTCTGGTTTATTCAAAATTCCATTTTTCAGTCTTCCTTTCACTCTCTTTTATTTATGTGCTCATTATTTATGATTGATCTTTTCAGGTTCTCCTTTGTTCATATTTTTCGGACATTGTTATCCCTTCTTCCCTTATTATTAAAAATAAAACATCTAATTCATCCCCAGATTATTTTTCTTATTCTTCATTTTATTCTTTTTTGTATATCATCCATTCTCCTGTATTTCTTCTTTATTTATTTTCACTCTCTGGGAGAGTCCCTTTGGCATAAATGGCGAACGTGCCTGGACAGCGACTTGGTAATACTAATTTACTAAGCTTTTAACATAGATGTGGCATAAGGTTGATTTGAACGGGGCACCTAATGAGAATCGAACTCACTCGTATTGGTTTGCCAGTCCAGTTTGCTAACCCTTTCACCACCTGAGGTGTCTTGCGACATGGTAATAAGTGGCTCTGAATTCCAGTCATGCGATTCATTCACTTTCCCTCTGATACCGTTTGAAAAGGTATGAAGTGTCTTATCATCCAGCTATGTGTTTAATAGTACCATTACAGATATTGTGCGAGATTTGCTTTGGTATTAAATAACCCACGAAGGTTTATTTACCATTAGAATAAAGCAACTAATCCAAACATCCCTTTCATACTCTTTTCTTGTCCCCCTTTCATTTTCCTATTTTCTCTTCACGTTTAATAGATTTTTTGAAATCCCTCAAGCATTTTGGTAGCTATCCTTGTGGTGTAATGGTTAAAGTGCTCGACTAAGGAATCGTAGTAAGCGAGTTCGAACTCTTGTCGAGTTATTACGTTCGCTTTCTAAAATGATCCTCCCTGGGTTAAATAGTACCGCGACTATTCCTTTGAAAGTATGGATCTGGCATTAAATAATCCTAGAAGGTTGATAAGTCATTAAACAATAATCAAACGTTTTGTTTGTTTTCTTTTCTTATTCTAATAGATTTCTCTGCAATTTGTGTTGAAGCGAGAAATTTCTGATTGAGTAGGGATGTCTTTCGAATAATTATTTTTAAATAACCTGATTTTTCCTGTGTTAGAATTTTAGCCTTTAGTGAGGAAGTCACGGTACCGTAATGGCTAACGAGCTGGACTACAAGATCATAGTAAGCGAGTTCCAACTGCAATGACGCTATTGCGTTTATTTTCGGACTGTTTAGTGTCATATCTAGGACACTCGTTGGTGGGATTAACCTTTCTACAGAGGTGCAGTTGGTGTATTCTACAGTCCCAACCGACTGGGTATAATAATCAGTACAGCAAACAGTGAGACGTATACAAAAGAGAGAAATACTTTAATACTTAGCCCTCATACTCCAGAACAGAGTTCAAACCTAGGAAAGAGCTTGAATTTAGACTCCTGAATATGAAGCACTCGGACACATTCAATCTTGACCATTAGCGTCACATAAAATCACATCAAATATTTCCTTCCACTTGCTGCAGGAACGTTTAGTAAATGTCAGAAAAGTACATGTCTCGCCTTCATTTAACGAATGGTGGAATATTGTCAAGTTTGATTATAAATAAAAATAGCTTCAAATGTGTACGTAAATAGCGTAGTCATGCAAGTGGAAAGATATTTATCAAAACATCTGATAAATGGACAGAAAGTCGGAAGTACGTTTCACTCAGTCAGATGCAAGCTCACTAATCATTACGACACGCTCAGTATTAAAAACAAAAAAAAAGAAAAGAAAAGCTAAAAAAATATTTTGGCTCAAGAGCAGTTGCTTGGGGCATTTAAAATCAAACTCAGTACTCGGTTATTATTGATATGGTAGTTTATGATTAGTATCCTCTGAAATATAAGAGCTATTTACAGGTGGTAGAAGACTTCAAGGGAACACCCGGATGTTTGTCGACCAGTAACAATTCACATTCATCAAGTGCATTTACTGGATTCCGTCAAGTGATCCGTCAATATCAATTGCCAATAGGAACGGATGGTGATAGAGATTTAAGAGAACCCGTACTCTCAGGACGCTTAGATGATGATGATGATGATGATGAAATACCAAATCGATATTATTATTTGGTCTGCGAGATTGGTTTATTATTATACACAGTATTATATACACTCCTTAGAACTAGTAGTTTACTAGTTTCGATGAATGTCAGAAGTTTTGGGCACTTTATGACACACAATATCGCTAGTGCATTTAGCACTGTATCACTCCAGGCGCCCAAGAATTATAATCATCGCTTAAGCTAATCACAATACCAGAAGTGTAACAAAATCACTACTTGGAGATTTATTCGTATATATTATTGGTATGTCAACTCATCTAGGGTTATTTTATGCCTCAAAGTTCGAGAATCGTGTTCATTGTACGTTCTTATTTATATTTATTATGTTTATGTTACCTGAGAGTCTTTTTGCATAAAGTCTTATTGAATATGAATCCTTTGTAAACAGATCTACTGGAGCCATAACTGAGACCCTAACCCCTACTACTACTTCTAGTAAGAGTGAATCGAGGAGTGATAATAATGAAGGACCATTCTATACTACCCAGATTACCCAAACTAGAGATTCACCATCAGACACAGTTTACTGTCATACTAACGGCGCCACTTTTTTGTGGTACTATTTACCAACCCCTCCGCTCGGGCAGGATATGGCACAAGGTCAATTTTTAAGCGGAGTTTAACAGGTTTGAATTCAGCGTTTTCCTTCTCCTAGACTAGTTGCCTAACCAAGGCCGAAGAACCTAGTCTGTCCTACTATTTACTCATAGCTGGAGGGAGAATAATTGGATTCATACCTTTCCCAAGGGTATTAGTGCTATGTGAAATGCAATCAGTCTCGTCCAGGATTTGAACTCGTGTCGCCGTCTCTATTTCCTACGACGATAACGACTACACCACGGGCACCGCCACTTTTTTTTGGTGGTGGTGGTGGTGGTGGGGTAATCTTTTTGCAGCACGTACTCAGGCCTGCAGAATGGTGGACTACTCGATAGAAATCTATGTAGGAGGCATGTTATGTAACTATACCCCCATGACCAGGTATCCTTGTCGTCTTCCTGTAATCTGTAAGCCATAAGATACTTATTTTCATACGAGATCACATTTTGTAAATTTATTGAAAGAATCGATACTTTGCATTCATTTCTGGTTTTACTTAAAACGTACAATTTTTCATTTACCATTTACCGTTTCGAATCTGTTATTTTCTGGTTAGTTGCCAAAACAGTATTTAATTTATGAGGCATTATCCTTAAATTTACACTCTATTAGGATATCATTCAACAATTTACACTGTTCCACTTATATTTACCATTTCGAATCTTTTATTTTCGGTTTAACTGCAAAAACATTATCCAAATTATGAGACATTATCCTTAAATTTACACTTTATTAGAACATCATCCAAATATGTACATTTTATCATTTACCATTTTTGAATCTGTTATTTTAAGGTTAAAGGGAAAGCCATAAAGAAAATAAAAGGAAGATAAAAATGATCGGAGATATTTTAAAAAGTCAATTTTCATAAATGACCTATTCTATCAGACACCTTAAATAACATTGCAAAAAGAGGATTTTTAAAAATTTACATTCAAATTTTGTCAGAAAAATTAGACGTATTTCAAAACATTTAAACTAGTCATTAAGTGTTTTCTGTCTCCTTTCTTTACTTATGTGCATAATAATTTTCTTTTCTTTCCTTATTAACACATTGTCATTATCATTGTACTTGTCTTCTTCTTTTTCTTCTTCTTTCTTTCTTTCTTTGGTTCAATTATTCATTACTCTTCATCGAGCACTTTCTAATTTATTTATCTATTTGTTGATTTATTTGGTTGGTTGTTTTGGTTTTATGGCATATCAACCTTTGTAAGTTATTTAACGCCAAATCAATTTTATACAGATAGCCTGTTCTATTTCAAACAATATAATTTAGCATAAGTACACAAATTAATTGTCAAAAACATTTCTATTTCCAGCTATTCAGTTTATTCAAACAGTTCTAATTCAGCTAATTCAGTTTAGTATATGTATAGATATGTATAGATTTTGTTTACACATATTTAAATGTCAAATTCAGTTCTTTATTAAACAATTCAGTTTAGTGTAAATGCAGTTTAAATGTCAAAAACAGTCCCATTTCTAACAATGCAGTTTAACATAAGCACGCAGTTTAAATGCAAGAACAGTTTAATTGTCAAAAATATTTCTATTTCAAGCTATTCAGTTTAGTCAAACAGTTCTAATCCAAACAACTAAGTTTAGCATAAGTTTGCAGTTAGTTCTATTTAACCCATACATAGCGCCCTATCAGGTGCTACCATTCCGAACCAGAGTGGACCTGGGATCAATGGTAATGAAGGGACGCTCCGTATTCCCCAAAGCTCCGACATCACTGGAACCTCACCATCAGATTGTTTGGTGACATATACAGGACACTTATTGGTGAGGAGGTCTCCTCCCGCTGCATATTTGCAGTCAGTGTATTCTTCAGCCCCAGCTAACGGGGCAAGTTGAACTATTTATTCATAATTTCATTCTTTTTCACTTACTTTCATATTTAGCTTTCATTTTCATATTCCTCTAATACTAAGTTTACATTCATTCATTCATTCATACACCTATATTTGTTTATATTTTTAAATTTTTGAGAATCATAGTTTTCGATACAGGAGAGAGTAAAACGTTTTAAAATATTTTGGTAACCCTAGGGAGAATTCAACTGCCTGGATACTTTTGCATAAGCGGTAAAAAGTAAAGTCACTCTTGACTGTGAGATATCAAGCTAGGTTGGTACTCACTGAGTGCTACTCGTCGGATTCGTCTCCACGATTTAGAATATAGCCATATAATCCAGTGATTTAGGCCTACCTGAACCTGGGTGATCATGGAGGGCCTTGCAACCCAAGCAAATATTTTCCTGATACTTATTGTTACTCTACTGTACAACGATCAAAAGCACCTTCACATAACATGCAACAAATGATCCTCGTTCCTTTTGAACAGTAATGGCCTAATTCAAACTTGAAAAGCATAAGTTCCTGAATGCGCCAACGTTGCACATTCATGGGTGCCGTTTTCTAATAACACACTGAGTGAAGCCATGCGCAAAGAATCATGGCATGAAATACTACAATACTGACAACTATAGTGAGTGATAACCACGGCTTGAATTTGCTTCAGCAACGTTTTATATCGGCCTCAAAATAGCATACTTAAATAAGGCAAACATTTTTGATTTGCACTTGTCTTTAGATATTTCTAAAATATTAAACTATATTTAGCTGTTCATTTGATTATATGGAAATCAGACCTAACCGATAAAATGAAACGCAGTTTCTTCCAGGCAGCGGTCACATCGATACTGCTATATGGCTGCAGTACATGGACGCTAACAAAACGGCTGGAGAAGAAGCTAGACGGCAATTACACAAGAATGCTGCGTGCAATCTTGAACAAGTCCTGGCGGCAACACCCCACAAGACACCAACTGTACGGCCACCTGCCCCCTATCACGAAAACTATTCAAGTTAGACGAACAAGACATGCAGGACACTGCTGGAGAAGCAGGGACGAACTCATAAGAGATGTACTCTTATGGACCCCCACATATGGCCGTGCGAAAGCAGGACGACCAGCACGAACATACATTCAGCAGCTATGTGAGGATACGGGATGTTGTCCTGAGGACCTACTTAGGGCGATGAATGATAGGGAGGAGTGGCGAGAGAGGGTCAGGGATATATGTGCTACCAGCGCGACATGATGATGATGATAATGATATTTATTTACGTATATTTGTGTATATTCATTTACATTCTGGGAGACTGGGATTCAATACCAGGTCTGGTCATATCAAAGACTTTAAAAATGGTACTTGATACCTCTTGCTTAACACTCAGCATTATAATGTACGTATCAAGGGTAAAGTGGAGTAATCCAGGGAAAGGAATAGCACCCTCCCCTACACCCCGGTGTAGTAGCTATTGAAATGGGAGCCTTCAGGTCACCCTCGACTACGACGATTTAATCATTTCTCTCACCTTTCTCTTTCTACCATAATGTCTTATTTGGTTCGTTTGTTTTTTTTTTCTTTCCTTCACATTTTCCCTTCTCTTCTGAATATATATGTGACTGTTCGACTATCTGCCTATCTGTTTGCCTCCCCCCTCTCTCTCTCTATCTATCTATCTTATCTATCATTCTATTTATCTCTTTCTCTGAGACTGGCTCTTTTTAAAAGTTAAACTGAATTAATTTTCAGCATATTATTTTTAATTTTTGATTTTATATTTTGCATTGAATATAGTAATTTCAAGTTTTACAATGAAAATAAAATCAAGAAGTTACACTTTTTTCCTCAACAGAAATATAATGCAAAAATTTTTTAATACCCAATTCTCTGTCGACAGTCGTCTTTCCTTCATACTCAAGGGGATTAAAACAGGGAAAAAAGAAAGGTCTTATTATCGCAAGAATACTCCCCCTTTGTTTTATCTTTGCTTTCTATTTATGCTGCGTAGACACATAAATAAAATTCAATAGAAGATAGCTCTCCAAGAAAGTAAAATCTAAAATGTGGCTTGACGCACTATTAATAAAGTGCTACAATAGACTTTTTCAACGAGAAAAATATTTGCGATTTTATTATTTCTGAGTCAAGCAAATAAATAATTTTTTATTATTGCAAGTTAAAATCAATTACACACACTTACACAAACACACATACATGCACATAAACACACACACGCACACACTCATATTTATATATATATATATATATATATATATATATATATATATATATGTATATGTATATATATATATATATATATATATATATATATATATATGTGTGTGTGTGTGTGTGTGTGTGTGTGTGTGTGTGTGTGTGTGTGCATAGATGTACGTGTGACCATGGCTGGCAGATAGATAGATAGAGAGAGAGAGAGAGAGAGAGTGTGTGAGAGAGAGATAGAGAGATAGATTGAGAGATTGAAAGAAAGTGAGAGAATAAAATAGATGCATATATATATATATATATATATATATATATATATAGATAGATAGATAGATAGATAGATAATCTGTCTGTATTTGGCAGCAATGATTTTTTTAAACGATTTTTATTGAAAAATACAAATAAAATTTAATATTTTCCCTGATTTTCTGATTTTCTCTAATTTTCGATCATGATAATGTATATTTCTACCAAGTCTGTCCAAAATATTCTTTTCAGTTACTTTTAAATGTTATGAGACGCTGTTAATACAAAATTCAAATGTTACTGTTCTACATTCAGAAGATTAAATGTTATTTTTCTAAAAATATTTACATATTTTAAACATTCATTAACGAATTGATATGTTGTAAATTAAAATTCATCTGTGCTACGGAATTTTTCTCACATCATGTGACGAATGTACACGATTGCCTTACTCTATGCATTGTCAGCCTAGTTTAAATCCTTTGCAGAGAGAAAGATCCCTTCTCCGAACGAGTTGGTTGTCGTTTTAATTTTATGGCATACCATCCTTTGTCGGTAATTTAATGCCAAATCTAATTTTATATAAATAAACAGTTCTATTTCAAACAATCCATTTTAGCATGAGTACACAGTTTAATAGTCAAAAACATTTCTCTTTCCAGCTTTTCAGTTTTGTCAAACATTTCTAACCCAATGAGTTCAGTTTAGTAAATGAATAGATTTTGTTTACTCACAGTTAAATATCAAAAACTGTTCCATTTTAAATAATTCAGTTTAGCATAAATACGTTTGTAAAATATAAAAACAGTTCTACTTCAAGTGATTCAGTTTAGCATAAGTACACAGTTTACTTCTATTTGACTCATAGATAGAATCCTATCAGGTTCTACCACTCCGGGCCCTTGTGGACCTAGGGGTGATGTTAGTGAAGGAGGCTCCGCATTCCCCAAAGCACCGATATTACTGGTACTTCATCATCAGATTATTTAATGTCATATCGAGGACACTCATTGGGGAGGGGTCTTCCCTTCTGTAAAGAAGAAGTCGGTGTATTCTACAGGGCAATGGAGAAGCCCAAGCTTTGAAGATTTGAGGAATGTAGAGTACCCCATCAATGCCATTACTCCCACGTCCACTAGGACCCAGAGTGGTAGCACCTGAAATGGTCCTATCTATAGGTAAAATAGAATACACTGTGTGCAAACAAAATACTGATGTTAAATTGTGATTGTTATATTGCAATGCATCAATAAATTTTAACTGTAAAAACGTGCTCACGCCCTTTTGAGAATGTTGTCAAGAAAATCTGATTATAAATCATATATCTCATATATATATATATATATATATATATATATATATATATATATATATATATATATATATATATATATATATATATATATGAAGGTAGCAGAAAAAACATAATCCAAATAGGTGAATATATTACGATGTAAAGTCGACGTTAGCGTTTCGGTTTCAGTAACCATCTCAGGACTTGAATATCAAAATAGTTCACATAGCGATGGATGTTTGCTGAGATAACAGGAGCAAATGAGGAATATACAACGAAAAGATACATAATATATTCACCTATTTGGATTTTTTTTTCTGCTATTTTAATAATATATGATTTTATCCATATTTACTTTCACATGTATATATAAATAAAACTGCAAATAAAACTCTCTCTCCTTCTCTCTTTCCTTCTCTCTCCACCCCTATATATATATATATATATATATATATATATATATATATATATATATAACGACATAGATTATACAAACATTTATTGCAACATTTTAACACAATGTATTCACTATTTTCCTTACCTACATACAATCATGGATTACAATGATGTATACGCAAAATATCATTAACACATCTTAACTAATAAAAACTATTTTTCTCACACAAATCATATTCCAGCATAAAAAAACCAATATTGCATAATACTCCATAGTATATTACAATATAACATGTCCCATCACCGTGATATTTATCGAGATTTTGATCTACCATACTCCTTTGTCAATTGTGCTTAAAAATCGAAACTTCATTTCCTTCGTAATGCAATGATAATGATATTTTGTTCCTTAATTAAAATCACCACACACGCGCGCATGCGCGCACGCACACACAACAAAACATAAAAAAGCAAAAAAATAATTTAATCAGTCAATCTGTCGTGACTTTGGCCGGTGCATATATCTTCATACATACACATACTAAATATCACTGTTTCGTTCACACACAATAATACGCAAATATAACCAACACAACGATACACACACACACACACACACACACAGAGACAAATACACTCACAAACATACACACACACATACATGCACACACATAAAGAGTAGCACACAATTCTAACGCTCATTTGACTATCTTTCGATTTCTTCAATATCTTCGTTCTCCGTCAGATGATTGTCGTTTATAATATGTTATGGTCGCAGATAAGCTTCCATGCTATTAAATATATATAAAAACTAACATATATTTACCTTTTTATTATTATATAACATCTCCATCACAGACATTGAGCCTTCTCCAAATTATATCGCATTTGGTCTACCACAAACCCACGAATTGAGATAATGACAACCAACACTGTTATAGTATATATATATATATATATATATATATATATATATATATATTAAGCTGATTGGAAACAACAATCATTTAAAAACTATTTAAGAAATCATATTGTACTCTAATGTTGTCTCGCAGAGAACAATACATTCTAAAAGTAATTAAGATCTCTTCTTCTTAAAATCGTTTCCGCACTAGACGTTTCATATATATTCTATAGATTAGAAGATGCAATCATAAGATACAACTTAATTTAATAAAGTTTCCTTGTGTCTTCTATCCGATAGAAGATATATAAAAGTTATAGTAATTAATTAATACTCAGGAATTGAAATCTTAATTAATTCTTGTCAATATATATATATATATATATATATATATATATTAATTTATTTATGCATATAATATATATATATATATATATATATATATATATATATATATATATATATATATATATAAATAGATAGATAATCAGCAAATCTATGAAAAATTGTTTGGAGTACATAACTCCTTAACAAATGTGACAATCTTCCGACGTTGTCGATTGTTGAGGAATTTTAATCGGTTAAAGCGCAACTTTTCCAGATGCTGCGGGACTCATGACCCACTATTGAAGAACGCCCAACATTCCGTAATGACCGATTGAATATAGATGTCAAAATAGCTAGAGGGAATATATAATCAGCCCTTAAGATGAAAGAGATATTTAGCACTGCAGCAAGTGTAATAGCTGGTCTCGGCCTTTATCCACAGCGTTGGTCCAAGGAATCCACAATAAGCAAAAGAAAAATAGTTTCGGAAGAAATTCATCATATTGAAGAAATCAGGTGTATTGCTACAGCCGTAGGACAAAGGAAACCAAGTGTGGGAGTGCGAAAGGCAGATCTGTTACATGTGGTAACCTTAAGCAGAAAAAATTGAGTTTCCTTATAAGCACACTTAATGACGTTTTAATGACGTTTTACCAACACCTTCATGCTTTTGGGTTAACTACATCCGACCGATGCAGAGCATGAAAAAAACAATCAACATCAGACATATTCTCACGGGATGCAAGTATGCTCTAAGGAGCAAACAGTGGAGACAAAACGAAGTCTTTGAGATTTGGACCGAAGCTGGTAAGATATGTTGTTAGACTGCCAATAAAGCTCTAAATAATAACACCAATAGAGTGATTTATTTCGTTAAAAAAGGAATATTTCAAGATTTTCGAGTAAAAATAAGCAGAGGTGATCATTGCTTGATGGCTTCACGGACTGGCACGTCAGAACTGATTGAGAACATCATTTCGTATTTCCAACAGAAATATGGTTAACGTCCAGATATTGTCAGTTGGTCCGTTAAATTGCAAAAAAGTTTTCGTTATTGAGTTAACGGTCGCTTTTTTAGGCAATTATGACTGGGCATATCAGCGTAAGTTTACAAAATATAAGGATCTGAAAGAACAATGTGTCAGAAAAATTGAGGTCGGATGCCAAGGTTTCATTACCAACCCAACCTCTGTATTCTGGACTAATCGTGGACTTTCTCCATTAGACAAGAGGAAATACATAAAAAAGATCCAAGATAGGGCGCTATGGGCACCAGCGTGGATATGGCAATCCTACAAAGTGACGTCAATCCAACAAAATTTGATGGTATCATGAGTTAATACTGGGGCAATCTGGGTTCTGGTAATCATTCTTCGGCCCCGACACCATGTCTGAACATAGAGTCATTCTCTGATGAATGCTTTGAGGCTTTTTGAAAGCAATGCTGCTATATAAAAATCAGTCATTGTATGATACATATATATATATATATATATATATATATATATATATATATATATATATACAGTGTGTATGTGTGTGTGTGTGTGTGTGTGTGTAGTAATTTCCAAAAAAGTTTGGGCCCTTCCATATTTTAGAATAAAAAGTTTACTTTACTAAAAAAAAAAATTACACAAAAGAGAATGCTAAATTATATACAACATTAACTGACATGTTGTACATAATCTTAGAGGTTAGGGTCCGTGTCATCGATACTAACCAGCTGAACTGCAACATTGTCGTAAGCAAATTCAAATTCCTGTCGCCCAGTAACGTTCATTGTCTTTTTCAACAAGGATTGCTTTGGCATTAAATAACGTACGAAAATTGATATGCCGTTAAAGAAAGAAACCAAAATATATTTTTTGACTACTATATACCCTTATCATTGTAAGAAGGGTTCCATTGCTGTTTAGCTTGTTAATAAATAGTTCCTCATAAGCATTGTTTTGATTACACAATGTTTCCTTAGAAGTAATAAGCGTATCGTATCTTTGATTTTGCAGAAAAATAACTTTTTGTAAAATAATTGGCATGCAATATGGAAATCATTGTGCTGGTAGGTAAGTATGAATTCGTCCCAAGAAAAATCTTAGGAAGAATCACATAAAGCCTGTAAATAAAAGCTTTTATAAATAAGAGAAAAAGAACATATCTACAATTTTCTTGTCAATTGCATTTTCATATAAGACGGAAGACACAAAGGTGAATATGAAAATGCCAAAGAGTCCAAATTTTGTAAATTTAGTCATCACTATGTTAGTAACTTTCAATATATATATATATATATATAGAGAGAGAGAGAGAGATACTATATATATATATATATATATATATATATATATATATATATATACTATATATATATATATATATACTATATATATATATATATATATATATATATATATATATATATATATATCTTTAAGAAAAAAACTAAAGACCGGTTAATTCAGGATTATAAATTTATTCCATCCCGTATTTTCAGTTTCTGGTGTGAACAAAAAACATGAAGAAAAAATTAATACAGGACTTCTTCAGACCCAATGGATAATTAATTAAAATTGAAATTAAAATTAAACCAGAATAAACACGTGGGGTGTAGGGGGAGATTTAGGAGTTACCTCCTCGTTTTATTGAATTTCCGTTTTATCTTAATTTTTCAAATTTCTTCTGTCAGTTATAATTACGGCAATTTAACTTTTTTATTTATTTGTTTAGTTTATTTTCTTTTCATGTTAAGTTCGATAATTAACTTTTAAGAGAAATATTAATGCTTATATCAATTTCGATACCATTTTATTAGCTACCTATTTATTTTAGTGTATATGTTGGATACGTTTTTTTCCTGGTTTCACTATTTATTTCTGTTTTGAAATTTTGAAATTGTATACTATATATATATATATATATACTATATATATATATATATATATATATATATATATATATATATATATACTATAGAGATATATATACTTCCCTACCCCCGTGGGGTTGAGTTCTCTGGCGAAGAAGTAATCGTGTTGCCATTAGCATTTATTGCAAGCCTCTCCGTAATTGAATTGAGGTCTCGGCTGCCATTGAACGGATGTATGTAAATAATAGTAATTGTGATTCATAACCGTTTAAAATTTACTTCGCAGATAATATCTCCTCGTGGTTGAATAGTTAAAACTTTGGTTTGACGTTTGAGTCACCTGGGTTTCGATCCCAGCTACGGGAAGATACTGTCAAGCCACACTGATGAGTTCTGATAGAACGAAACATATCTGTCTGTGGATGACTCTCTCTATATATATATATCGAAAGATAAAGACAACATTCAATGGAAGAGTTTTTATGATGTAGTGTAGGACATGCTGGACAGCGACATTGTAATAAGAGAGGCCATAATTTATGCAATTATTTCTACAAAAGGCAATAGAATCTGGTGAAATATACGTTCCTGCTATAATCCTGGGTAGTGTTATTTTATCTTTCATTTCATATTTTATCTAAATATTCAAAAAGAATCAATTTTTCAAAGAGTATGAGAAAGGACCCTGAGATCAAGATTAATAGATCTTAACAGCCCTAAATAATGCCATAAGAACCAGTTATCAACACAGAAACTGATTAAACACAGCAAAATAGTCAGGGTAACTAAAGTAGTGACAGTTATGAAACACTTAAGTACATAATAAGATAATGGAGTCAGACTAGGCATAACTGGATATTATTTAACAAGAATTAAAAAACAAATACAAACAAAACTTTTCATTTGGAGGAATTTTCTTTTTTACCTTTTCAATGGACCATTTAGGAATAGTGAAAGAAAGCGAAATATATACAAATACCTGGCATTTTTTCAGAGAGCATAACTGTTATAGGGACATAACCTACCTTAACCCAGAGATGGACTCGTCCAACTTAAACATATTCTCCGAGCTTAGCTCACTCTGAGGAGACAACTTCGCGTTCCTTACGAGATATATGACAGACGGACTGCAAGCCGAGCACGTCTAGTTCTTCCTTTGTATGACTTCCTTTTTCTGCTAATACAATAAAGTTTACCTATCACCCGTTGTTTGAGTTGTTCTTCCCCCGGTCTTATCTAAAGACTACAACAATAACAATCTTTAAAACATGTAGGTGATCGCGTTAGCATATATAGCTGGTATCCCAAAATGTATGTATAAGATTCAAACATACAGGAAATCAGAGGATGAATCAATGCCATGCAGATCACAACGCAGTTATAATCAGTTAGATTACTATAAATAATCTTGCAGACCTGAGAAGACTTACTACCGCTTAAACATAATGAAAAACCTTATCATCATCATCATCATCATTATCATCTTGTCGTGCCATCAGCACGGATATCCCTGACCCTGTCTCGCCACCCCTCCCTATCGTTAATCACTTTCGGCAGGTGCTCAGGGCTACACTCTGTATCCACAGAGTTGCTGTATGTAGGTTCAAGCTGGTCGCCCTGTTTTTGCTCTGCCATGTGAAGAGGTCCATAGGAGTATATCACTTATAAGCTCGTCCCAACTTCTCCAGCAGTGTCCTGAATGTCGATTTAAACATATGTAAATGAACTGCATACAGTAACAAGTATAATTTTAGTATTAAAAATAAAGGAGACGATAAACTACTTTTAACCAAATGTAGAAAATTGGTACAGAAGTAGAAGAAAAACAACATGATTGGAGGTGAAAGGTAATTCACAGGGGTCAGTGTAAGAGACTAACATTTGGCCATACAGACAAACGGCCTATGAACAGACCAGAATCTTAGAAAGATATACGAAATATTCTCTAAATTTTGAGATGAAAGCGGATCACACCGTAAAGGCAAGAAAATCGAATCTAAATTTAACGGATAAAATAAAACAACTTTTTGATTAGCTCAATTGTTCATTCTGGGAGATGAAAGAGTAAAATTGAAGGGAAACGAAAAGCTGGATCAACACCTAACCTTGTCCGACTGCTGAAAAGTTATGAAAACAGGAAAGAGCAGTGATTTCAGTCGTTGATGGAAAATATCGAACAATCCCCAAGAACCTGGAAAATAAGCAAAGGAACTGAAAAACCAGAGAAGTGAGACCACACAGAACACAGAAGTGTGGAAATCTGTTAGAATATTGAGAAGGTTTCGGGAGAGATGAAAAGACTTGCTGTCACTACGGCTCCATTAAAAACCGTTTGTTACAATTCATGTGAAAAACCCACAATGAGCAAAAGAAAAAGGATAAGAAAATGAAATTCCAGTTTTAATAACGCGGAGAATTTAAATAACAGATTTTAAAATAGTTTTTGATAGAATAAATCCATAAATTTTGATTTTGTGTGATTAACTCAGTTGCCTTCAGAGAATAAATTGAATTTTATTTAATTTTCGAATTATTTTTCCGTGAAATTCACAAAAATAGAAAAAAGTGAGAGAAAATTGGATTAGAGTGTTTTTTAATGTAAAAAATCCGAAAATAACAAAAACTTGAACAATTGAAAGAAAAATTGCAATCTCATTCACGGAGTGATATTTATCTAAAAAAATGAAAAATAGGAAAGAACTCAAACAGAAAACAATCCGATAAATTTGTGGTTAAAAAGTTGTCTAATATTCTTTGGTGGATGATTAAAATTTGAACGCTTTTCGCTTGGCTGTGTGAATGGTCATAATTTGATCGCATGCGTTAGAGGTGTGAAAGACACATGAACAGTTAAGAAAATAAAGATTTCCCCAGAATTCACAAGAAAATAAGGAGAGATCCTTTAAATTCGACGGATGCCAGCAGAAGGCTGAAATCTCCTTCAGCAAAAAAATTGGCTGCATGACCCAAATTAAAATGTTGCTTATATCAATTTAAAAAAATGTATACCTTTTATCATGAAAACATTTAAATAATGGATATATTTTATAAAGAAAAAGGCACTTGACTTATTTATCTTAAAGGAAAGCATTAATAAACAGATCTTCTTTGGATTACGAAATAGTCAGTCATTTTCAAGAAATATCTATGGCGCAACAAATATCTTACACTGAGGAGCATTTTACACGTCTTTATACAATCGTATTGTAGAAAAATGGTACATTCTAGGAAAAAAAGCCCAGTCGGCTGGGGCTGTAGAATATTGCAACTCTGCAGAGAGCTAAGACACTCTCAACGTGTATCCAAGATATAAGGGTAAACAATCTGATGGCAAGGCTCCAGTTCTCGAACTTTTGGGAATGTGGAGTACCTCGTCATTACCATTGCTATCAGGTGCACTCCAACACGGAGTGGTAACATGTGATTGGGTCCTAAAATGGGTCAAATAAGACTATTTGATATCTAAACTGTATGGAAACAAGTAACTTACTCTATATTGAATTGTTAAAGAAACATGGCAATACTTGGAACCGTTATCTGACCGCAAACGAATGAATAATAATGTATAGAATGATTAGTGTTAAATAGCAATACTTGTAACAACTTCACTGTCTGCAAACAAACGCTTTATATTGAATATAATTATTAGTGTTTGATAGCAATACTTGAAACCTTTTAACTTTTTGCAAACAAATGATTAATAGTAAATAGAATTATCCGTATTGGATAGGTTTACTTGAAACCCTTTAACTGTGTGGGAAAAAATGAGCTTAGGTTCATTTAAAAATATAATCAACAAAATGTGTTCACAAATCATATATATTTCGTTTATATTTATAAAGATAATTTGACATGAAATTACACACAATAATTTATATTCAATGAAACCCAAACAAACCAAACCAATTGAGAAGTTTGTTTGGGTAGAAATCATGGAATATGCTTGGAAGAAAAAGCATGCTATTCATTGAAATCATTGATTAGACTTGCTCAAGTAATATTTTATGAAGCCAGAAGATTCAGCTAGTAAAGAAAATATGTTTTCTGTCTTATCTGTTATCAGTTTATTTACTGCTAATTGAAAAAACCTAGGTAAGCATATTCTATGTGTGCTAAATAAATAAATATTGCCAAAAATTGTAACATTTAAATGGTTCTGCCTTAAAGACTAGAACGAATTCACATCCAATTTGCACCTTAATTATTGTATGTTATCTTCATTCTTTCTCATCACAAGTATTACAATTTTTCCAGTTCATTTAATTTTAAATATTATATATAAAAAAATGTCTTTCTTAATTATTCATTTTTAATGATTATTATTCGATGAATAGTACATCAATCAAATTAAGCTTAATATTTAAGATATTCTGTTGCCCCGATTATATATATATATATATATATATATATATATATATATATATATATAAATATATATATATATATGTGTGTGTGTGTGTGTATGTGTGTGGTTGAGTCTTTTGTCGTAAATGAAAAATGATCATTGCTGAAATGTTTTTTTTTTGTTTATTTTTCACAAAGACGCAATTTTAATTGTTTTCTATGGTAGCGGATGAAGCCTACCTCGCAGCACGAAACGAATCCACGTTGATGAATGGAAGTTTTTTTTTTTTGAAGGTTAAGATTATATTTTTTGCTAAAGTTAAATGTGTAGTTCGTTTTGGAGTTTTTTTTATTCAAACAATTCTAATTCAGTGAAGTATGTAGTGATCTACTCCTTCCGAGTTTCTGCCACGCTTTCAGTCTTACAATATGTGTTACAAAGCTTAAGGTTTTGTTTGGTCAACAGGATGTTTGCAGTTAGGTACAAGTAATCTATCTATCTATCTATCTATCTATCTATCTATCTATCTATCTGAGTCAGTTTTTATCAATCTTACTATGAAAGATCTATCTATCAATGTATCTATGTATCTGAGTCTGTGGCAGTCTTATCTATCTATCTATCTATCTATCTATCTATCTGAGTCTGTTTATATCAATCCTATGGGGTTAAGATCTGTCTATTAATGTATTGGATGATGATGATGAGGAGGAAGAGGATGAGAAGAAGGCCATAGTGTAACAGTTATCATCATAAGAAATGGGTATCTTGACTAGAATTCAAATTCTCGACGAGGTTGTTTGCATATCACATAGCGCTAATACACTTGGCAAAATGATTTATCCAACGCCTTCCAGCTATTGATAAATAGTAGACTGGCCGTTTAACATTTGTATGGTAGCCAGTCTAGGAAAAAGAGGACTACTCCACATAAAATGACCTTGTGTCGTATCCTGCACGTGCAGAGAAATTGGTTGAATACATACCTATCTATTTCTTTATCATTGTTTCCGGGGAGATATTTTTTGTCTTTAAATATGCTCATATTGAATACGAATAATTTTTAAACGTATCTAATTGACCCATGGATGGAACTATAGGAGGTACTATCTCTCTGGCTGTGAGTGGACCTGAAAGTTATGAAAATGAAAGGATACTTGATATAAACGAGATCTACGGAACTGGAGCCTCACTGTCAGATACAGCTTAGTATTATTCTCAGAACATCTCTTTAAGTAAGTCTTTTCCCTTTTGCAGGAAATGGAATTAGCGTAGTCTGGCGCATCTTCAGGACAAAGACACCAACAAGAAAAAGCGTACAAATTTATCTTATGTAAAATAAATAATACATTTTACACAATGCGAAAAAAGTATTCAATTTAAGCGTTTATTAAGCATTAATAATAAAAGTAGGAAAAAGATTTACTCGGAATGAAATTAACTAAAAATTGTTTGAAATTTACAAAAGATTAGACGAAATAAAAATCATTGAATTATGTAACAGATTTCTAAGTTAAACTCAAAAGCTAACGTTAATGGTCTTTCACAAGAGTTTGACTGACAGCAAGTTCTCTCAGGTCTTCAGAACTCTACTCAGTATTCTGGCTGATCTTAACAATGTTGTTGTCTGGATTTTCTCTTCTTATCCTTTGATTATATCTGAAGTGTTTCGCTATCGTTCCTGCTCAATAGGATGCTATATATATATATATATATATATATATATATATATATATATATATATTTATTACTGTAATTAGATACAAACAGGAACATATGTATGTATGCGTTTAAATGGGACTCTATATAGCATTCTTTCATGTCTACGTAATTCTCCTTTATTGACTTGCTCCGGTAAGCAAGACACTTGAATGTATAACTTTATAGCAGAAACTTCTCTTTCTAAGAGAACTGAATAATGTTAATTTCATGTCAACTTTATGGTAATAGCATCTGTCGGGGAATTTTAAAAATCTTCTTCGACATTCTTTATCCGCGTAAGACTGTCCCGAAGGCAACCCTGTCTCGAAGGAGTTCAAATTTTATGACGTTTCACCACCTCATCCCCTGTTGTTAACTGCTCAAGGAAAAGCGATTTGGCCAAGAGTCTATCGGACGCTGACAATGGTGTAATAATCCAGTCAGTACGTCGCTAGCAACGCATCGGGTACTGAATGTCTAGCAACGGTCAAACGGCGACCATGAATTATGCCAAGTGCTGTCTATCAGAATGTAGTTATTTGCTGTCAGCAATTATAACTGAATGGACAGTATATAGGAAATCCGATTTATTCATGTAAAGTCTTTGTGTAGATTTTACATTATTAAAAATAATAATAATAATAATAATAATAATGATAATAATAATAATAATAATAATAATAATAATAATAATAATAATGATAATAATAATAATAATTGGTTCGCATATGCTGTCTGCTTTTTCTTCTATGATTAAGAATAATTCACAATTTAGTTTAAATAGAGTAAAGAGCTACTGTTAGTTTTTTTAAAAACTGATAAAGGACAAGGAAACGTATATACAATTAAAGGGTAGAATTTCGACAAAAACGTAAGGGTCAGCTTAACAAAATCCGAAATGTTAAACGATCATTTATTCACTTCAGCTTGGTTTGGTTTGGTTTGGTTTGAATTAATGGCATATCAACCATTTTAGATTATTTAATGCCTAATCCGCTTCTACATATGTATTAGATATGTAGGATTTAGCTTGGTTGGGTTTAATGGCTTATCAATCATTGAAGGTTTTTTAATGCTTAATCCGGTTTATACATATATATTAAATGTGTAGGATTTGATTTGGTTTGGTTTTATGGTTTATCAATCATTGAAGGTTATTTAATGCCTAATCCTTTTCGTACATATATATTGAAAATATAGGATTTAGTTTGGTTTAGTTTGGTTTTATGGCATATCAACCATTGGAGGTAATTTATTGAATAATCCTCTTTATACATATATATTAAATATAGAGGATTTGGTGTGGTTTGGTTTTATGGCATGTTAGATTATTTATTGCTTAATCCTCTTTATACTTATTTATTATACATAGAATTTCGGAACACATTTTGTTGATAACATTTTTAAACATGCCTGAGTTCCTTTTTTCACACAGTTAAATGGTTTCACTTATTTTTATCGAATAAGAAGGCACAGTTAAAGTAAAAACAGTTCTATTTCAAATAATTGAGTTTAGAATAATTACAAATTTTCTTCTTAACACACAGTTTGTTTGAATATGGTTATTTTGCTTAAACACAGTTAAATTATCAAACAGTTCTATTTTAAACCATTCAGTTTAGTTTAAGTCAGCAAAATTAAATGATTTCATGTATTGCTATGTATCCCTGACAACTCATTTTTCGGTGTCATATCCAGGACACTACTTAGGATATTATGACCCTTTGCAGAGATTCAGTCGATGTATTCTACAGCTCCAGCCGATTGAGTCATATTCTCATGCATCAATATATATATATATATATATGCATATTTACCAACCCCTCCGCTCGGGCAGGATATGACAAAAGGTCAATTTTTCGAGCGGTGAGTAACAGGTTTGAATTCAGAGTTTTCCTTCTCCAAGACTAGTTGCCTCATCAAGGCTGAAGAAAATAGTCTGCCCTACTATTTACCCGTAGCTGGAGGGAGAATAATTGGATTCATACCTTTCCCAAGGGTATTAGTGCTATGTGAAATGCAATCAGCCTCGTCCAGTATTTGAACTCGTGTCGCCGTGTCCATTTCCTACGACGATAACCAGTGTGTGTGTGTGTGTGTGTGTGTGCGTTTTTCTATGCGTATTTTGGAAATTGGCATAGAAATCCGTTTCATTATCTTCAGATTTTTTTCATTAAATTTCACTTCACGATAGAAATGGGTGTATTTGGTAAATCCATGACAATTTCTTTACACACTAAATATTCTACTGGGGTATTCCTCCAAAATGCAATGGTTTTCTGTGTATGGCACTTAATTGCATCCGATGTTGAGACTCTAGTTCTGGGTATCAGTGGGGTGTGCAGTACTCCTTTATTACCATTACTCACAGGTGCCCGTGGTGTAATTGTTATCATCGTAGGAAATGGACACGGCGACACGAATTCAAATCCTGGACGAGACTGATTGCATTTCACATAGCACTAATACCCTTGGGAAAAGTATGAATCCAATTATTCTCCCTACAGCTATGGGTAAATAGTAGGACAGACTGGGTTCTTCAGCCTTGGTAAGGCAACTAGTCTAGGAGAAGGGAAACTCTGATTTCAAACCTGTTAAACTCGGCTTAAAAATTGACCTTTTCTCATATCCTACACGAACGGAGGGGTTGGTAAATAGGATTACTCACATGTCTTCTCAGATGTTTACTATCAGTAACTTTTTGGCTATCCTATTTTTTTTACATTGTGTCAAATAGATTTGATAAAAAAACAAGACATTCGTTATCAATAAAAATACTTACTGTCATATCAACCCGTGAAACCATTCATTGCCGTAATGAATAGAATATTTGCCAATGGTTTGGGAGACCGGGGTTCAATTCCTAGTCGCTTCATACCAAAGATTCAAAAAATGGTACTTAATGCTGCCTTGCTTAACACTCAGCATTATGAGGTAAGGATTAAGGGTAAATTGGAGCAAACCAGGGAATGGAGTAGCGCCCTCCCCTACATCTCGATGTGGCAGCTATTGAAAAGGAAGCCTTCGGTTCACCCTCAACAAAGGTCGCCATCTTTACTTATTAGTGCTAGATATTATTTGTCAATTGAAACCAGATAATCGCGTGCAAATATTCACATGAAACCATATAGTTTTTAAAACTAGATAAGAATACTTAAAATCATAAAGCTGTGCGCAAATTATTTGTAGTACATAGGAATACTTGATACCGTATATCTCCGTGGAAAAAACAAAACAAAACAAAAAACACTTGAGAATCAACAACACAAAAAAATTACAAATAGATGTACAAGGAAAACACTTTCCTAACCTGTATGCATAAAATAATCCTACATGGGTTGGCACGCCGTTAAATTAATCAATCTATTAAGGCTTATTTTATAGGCAGTGGCACTTTCTCAAAGTTTTAGTGTATCAGTTACGGTTTCTTTGTTCATGTCATATTAACCTTGTTGGGTTATGTAATGCCACACTATCCTTGTTAAAAAATTAGTGGTATTATCTCACTTATAGATAAAAGAATTTGAGAGTTTACACCGTGAAGTGATCAAAATATCCCGACTGGAATTCGACCGTTCTTCCTTCGATGTCGCAGTCCGGCGCTTTAGCCACGACGCTAAGGGAACCTCCCTAAGTGAGAATATTCAGGAATTTTACTGCACACTATATATTTGATACTAATTCTCCTTATCTTCTTTTGCATTTCTTGTCTCTTAAGTTTTCCATCCCGAAGAGAATATTTGTCCGTTCGGCTGGCGTAACGCACAGCAGGTTAATGGAGATATGACCAATATTAGTCCATTAATATTTCACCTAGATTCTGCCGCGAGGGCGTCTGACATGTGAATATATTCATGTGTTTTCTCGACTTGTCGATGGGATTTATCGACCACTGACTGTAATTCATGCCGCCTCAACGCAGAAAGTCTTTTCACTCGGCCGTGAAAAACAATTTACTCGTGTGTTTTCCCATGTGCCAGAATGATAAAATCAGACCGAACAACTAAATATTTACTCTCTGTCTGTGCGCTTGGAGGTCGTATGTATCTTTGTTTTCAATATATATTATATATATATATATATATATATATATATATATAATTCAATTAATAACTTTTTCTTGTGTAGTTCTAAATATGTGAACTACGGAGTTAACTGTAAACTAACACAATTGCTTGAGATAATCAATAAAATAGAATGAGCAAAACGTTGTGCTTCTTTCAGTTAAGACCGTGAATAAGCCGGCCCTTGTCAGTAAATCTGTTCACTTGAAGCCTCCTCCAACTAACCTCATTGGTGGCAACCCTAGTGCAGATCCAATCGGCCCATAGGGCAATAAACGATAGAACATCAGTGGATGTTTTATCAACTTCCGGTTTGTTAAACTTCTTGTAACTTGTTTGAATTGAGAACTTTTTCCTTCTAGATGAGTTACACTACAAAAAAAAAAAAAAAAAAAAAGAAACAGGTGAAACCTTTTTGTCCCTTTCCAGACAGAGGGAAACTTGGTTTCATGACATTTTCATGGGCATTAACGTGAAGTGAAACTTAGTCCCGTCAGGCAATGAAGAACACAGACAGACAAACACACACACACACACACACACACACACACACACACACACACACACACACACACACACACATATATATATATACGAGGATAATTAAATAAGTTTCCAGACTGTTTTCGTATGGGCACTTTTATAGTACACACGTGAAACTCTTGTCCCATTCGAAGTAATCTCCTCCGGCTACAATGCACTTGTTCTACCGTTCCAACAACTTCTGGAAGGCCCCATGGAGGTTCTCTTGTGTGAGCGTGTAAATGACCTTCGTCACAGCCTCTTTCATCTCCTCAACTGTCCCATAACGACATCCTCTGAGCTTAGGGAATAACCAAAAATCACAGGGAGCAAGGTCTGGTCTATAGGGAGGGTGAGTAACTGTCTTGATGCCCATCTTGGTCAAATAGTCTATGACAAAGATGGAGTTGTGGACTGGTGTATTGTGTTGCTGGAAATGCCACTGACACGATTTGAAGAGTGGTAGCCTCTTCGAACGTAATCTTTTCCTGAACTCCGTTAAAACCTCAAAATAGTAACCCTAACCCTAATCATTTGTCCAATCAACTCTTGTGTATTGACTTCCTTACCCGTCCTACACCTCCCATCCTCTATCACAGACTCCCTGCCTTCCTTGAATCTCTTATGCCACTCAAAAACTTATTCTAGATTCAAGCAAAATAGTTGAAAAGCAGTCTGAAGCATTCCATACGTTCCTGTGGCTTTTTTCCAAGTTTAAAACGGAATTTTGTTGCATATCATTCCTCTAAAATGTCCTCACGTCCAGACTGCATTTTTGAAATTCACCAGCTGTGACAATCATGCTTTAGTAGGGTGTATTCCAATTGCTGCTGTAGCTGTTTATTTGAACCTGAAATCATGAAAATTAGTCAGTCATCTTATAAGATGTATAGCAATAACATACTGAACTTTCAAGTGTCTACAACAATTTTAAATACCTGTACCAAAAAAGTATGGAAACCTATTGAAAACACCGTGTATATATATATATATATATATATATATATATATATATATATATATATATATATATATATATATATATATATCATTAAGAGTTTTCAGACTATTGTTTTCATCTTTATTGTTATTTCCACAGCATTTCGGTCGATATGTCCTTCGGCTTTCTTCAGATGTTTGTCGAACTCGGGAACCTATATATGTGTATACATGGAAAAAAAAAAGTATTCTGAGGATTTAAAAAAATATATCTATATATGTTTATATTTTTGTTTTTTAATTATTCCAAGTAATTATTCCAAGTATCGTAGTGTATTTGTTGTTGTTGTTTGCAATGAAAAGCTACTTAAGGATATCTAATGATCAAAATAAGATGGAAAAATATGGAAAGGTACTATATATATATATATATATATATATATATATATATATATAACTTGTATAAATTGTACAAATAAATATAAATAACTTGTATAAATTGTAAGATTTTCAAACTACACACGAAGATGTTCATTTTTGAGAAAAATTCATTCATAAAAGAATTTTTCGTTTGAAGTTTCTAACATATTTTTCGAATCCATAGCAACTACGTTACTTTTCAAAGTATAATTTCAAACAGTATAAATCATATATTTGAGACAGTTCACGACTAACATTAATAGGATACGAAGAATGCTCAAATTTTCACCTTGTTTTCTTTTGCTATGATTCAGAAGATACAACACCCTGTATTACGATTAATTAATTAATTTTACGATCGTTTAATTAAAAACTGAAACGTAAAAAATTAATCATTTATAAACTCATTCACTAATATATATGTATATATATATATATATATATATATAAGTGAGAGAAAGAGAGAGAAAGAGGGAGAGAGAGAGCGCGAGAGAGAGAGAGAGAGAGATTATGTGACAATAAATCTGACAATTTGAAAAAGTACGGATATGAAAAAATACAAAGTCTTGAGAGGATGACAACATCTATCGTTTGAATAATTTATAACAATTTATTCATTTTGAATGAAAGAAAAAGAAAAAAAAGTTTGAAACATTCTATTTGAGAACGCTACCAAGTGAAGCATACCCTCTGAGGAAGGTTTAAAAACCTAAGCGTTTAACAGTGGCAAATAATTCCAACTATAAAGACGCCCTGTCGGCTGGGGATGTAGAATACGCCAATGAGGCCACATGTTGGTCGTGGGTGGCGACCCGTAAGGCGCTAGGACGTATCCCCGGTGGTTGAACAGTCATTGATCCGGTGACAGAGTGGTCAATGGCTTGCAACACACCACTCTGGCTTTTACTTGGTCTGACGGGTAGTTGAATTGGGCCCGATCCCATCAATCGGCTGGTAATGTCAAGCCCTAGCACCGATATACTTTATCCCGACCGTACTTTTAAATCTGCACTTGCAGCAAGTTCCCAACCCTTATCTGTTCGTTGCTAGAAGGCGGTGACTGAGGGTCAATGGTGTTGAGAATAGGAATTTAACCAGTACTGACAACTTGAAATTAGCAACGGCTCGGAAGCCTACCCTCAACTCGAGTATACTGGTCGCGTATCCCCTGTCTCAACCAAGGTGAATGGGTTACCCCCTTGGTTCATTCCCAACACAAGTTGGATTCCGTAGTGGGTGGAGGAGCGCTGGGACCAGTTAAAAACATACAGCATATATGGTGTCTTCAAACAAAAAATCTAAATGAAACCTCTCAGAATCAGACTCGGAGAACGAGGCAGCAGACTTCCCCAGATTCATTGTGATTGAATCTTTGGAGGAAGTCTGCCTAGCCTAATTCTCGCCTTTCCTCTTAGAAAAAGTAATATCTTCAAGAGCTAGTCCGAAAACTCTTAAGAAAACAAGGAATGGTAACTTGTTTGTCGAGGTGGATAGCCGGAGACAGGCAGAAAACATATTAAAAAAAAAGTTTCATTCAACCAAATGCATCGCGTACCCGCATGAAAAACTCAACACTTCCAAGGGAGTTATCAGGAGTAGAGAGTTGGCATTGGCTACTGAAGACGAGATAGAATCAGCCCTGGGAAAACAGGGAGTTACAAATATAAAGAGAATTTCCATCAGAAAAGGTGAACAACGAATCCAGACCAACACTTACATCCTAACATTTAATAAGCTCCGAACTCCAAAAGAGGTGAAGATCGGCTATTTTCTTGAGAGAGTTTAGCAGTACGTCCCAGCTCCCCTGAGGTGCTTCAAATGTCAAAAATTTCGACAGCACAGGGAAGCCTGTAGAGGACCACAGACATTTGCCAAATGCGGTGAAAAGGACCCGGACCATGCAGAGGAAGATTGCTTAAAAGAAATTCGATGTGCAAACTGCCAACTAGATCATCCAGCTTACGCAAGAACTTGTGCTGTCTACCAAAAAGAAAAAGAAATAATTGAGGTGAAACACAAGAGGAATGTTTCCTTCCTGGAAGCTAGGAGAATTATTGGGTGCTATATGGGAGAAAGCAGCTATGCCTCCGTTGCACGGAGGGTGGATAGAACCAATGGCGACACCAAATATAGAACACTTGTGGAGAAATTGATCAAGTTAGAAGCCAATGATTGGCCAAAGTTTCAGGAGCACCTGAAAAAAACTACACTGGGTTGAATTTTACCAAGCACCAGCTCAGCAACAAGTTGGGAATGGGGAGAGATCCAATATTGTAGTCTAAACAAAAACACACGTAGGAAATATCACCCCAACACGAACTACTAAATGTGCAAAATCTCCATCAAAATAGCCGTTACATAAATCACCAATCCGTCCACCAAAAATCATTAAAGATAGACTAAAAAAAACTTGTGTCCCATAAGACCTGAAGAACTTAAACAAAAATCACAACGCCACATTAGCCAAACTGCGAATATGCAGATGAACATGAAAGTGAATAAGGAAAGACCAGGAAGTACATTCAAAATACCCTCAACAACAAAGTCACCTACAAGAAACAAACAATTAAATGCTCAACAACCAACAAAACCTCTACAAAGGACGTATAGTATTGCAAATATGGCTTGCGATGCAGACCGCATTTTGTCAGCCTTAATCTTGAAGAAATAATCAAAAACTACAATACTTGAAACCACTTAACTGTCGGCAAACTTATAAGCTCAATCACTTTTTTAAATTGTTATCTCTTACATATCATATGCATATATTTAAATGTGCGCTAACAAATGAATGATGTTAAATTCTTACATCATAGCAACTCTTGTAGTAATTTAACTGTGTGAAACAAATGAGGAAAAGTAAATAGAGTGATTTATACTGCCTGCATATTTATGCCAAATGGAATTGTTTCTTATGTTAAACTGAATTATTTATATTAGAACTGTTTTTGACATTGAAACTGTATTTACACTAAACTGAATTATTTAACAGAACTGTTTTGACATGTGTATAAACGGGATCTGTAATTATACTAAACTGAATTAGAACTGCTTGATTGAACTGACTCACTCTAAATTGAATTTTTTTTTTACAATTAAACTGTACTTACATTTAAACTGCGTGCTTAAGCTAAACTGAATTATTTGAAATTGAACTGTTTTTGACATTGAAGCTGTGCTTACACTGGGATGAATTGCTATATATAACTTCTTGAATAAACTGAATAGTTTGAAATAGAAATGTTTTTGATAAATTGTGTACTTATGCTAAACTAAACTGTTTTCAATAGAACTGATTATTTACATAAAAATGGATTTGTCGTTAAATAACATACAAAGGTTGATATGGCATAAAACCAAATCAAACCAACTATAAGGAGAGTTATCCTCGGAAAAATTGTTTTTTTTTCATATTTATACATTTTCAAATTTACTCACAAACACACACACAAACACACACACAAAAAAACACATATATATATATATATATATATATATATATATATAATAATGATAATAATAAGTGACAATAGTGCCAATTATAATTAGTGCCTTTATCAGTCATATGGATATCAGACCTGGCAGATAAAATGAAACGCAATTTCTTCCAGGCAACGGTCCTATCGATACTGCTGTATGGATGCACTACTTGGACGCTAACTAAACGGCTGGAGAAGAAGCTAGACAGCAATTACACAAGAATGTTGAGAGCAATATTGAACAAGTCCTGGCGGCAACACCCCACAAGTCACCAACTATACAACCACCTGCCTCCCATCACGAAAACTATCCAAGTTAGACGAACCAGACATGCAGGACACTGCTGGAGAAGCAGGGACGAACTCATAAATGATGTATTCCTATGGACCCCCACATATGGCCGGGCAAAAGCGTGACGACCAGATCGAACATACATACAGCAGTTATGTGAGGATACGGTATGTAGCCCAAAGACCCGCCAGAGGAAATGAACGAAAGGGAGATGTGGCAAGAGATGGTCAGGGATATCCGTGCCTGCGGCACGACATGAATCTGATGATGAATCGAGTCAGCAAAGTATTATTAAAGAGACTGGAAGACTTGGAAATAAGACCACGAGTGGAGACCATCCAAACTACAACATTATTGAGAACAGCCAGAATTCTGAGATGAGTGGATGAGACTTGAGGAGACTTGCTGTCACTCAAACTCCAGTGAAAGACCATTAGCTAACGTTGATGTAAAAAAAATCGCAAAAAGTAGATAATGATAAATGGATTGCACAGTGTTAACTTTAAATTTAAAGATAAGTTCCCAGAATTGCATGTTACAAACACCATTTTCAGAGGATATATTTGCTGGGTATGTTCGCATATGCATACAGGTGTGTCTGTTTGGTTTAGTTTTGTTGGGCTTTATGCCATATCAACCATTGTAGGTTATCTAATGCCAAATCCATTTTATACATATAAACAGTTCTATTTTAAACACTTCAGTTCAGTAAAAGAACACAATTTACATGTCAAAAACAGTTCTATTTCAACAATTCGGTTTAGCATAACTATACTATTTAAATGTCAAAAACAATTCTTTTTCAAACAATTCAGTTTAGCATATATACAGTTTTTGTTTACACCCAGTTAAATGTAAAAACAGTTGTGTATCAAGCAATTCAGTTTATCATAAGTACACTGTTTAGTTTTATTTAATCCATTGATATGACCCTATCAGGTGCTACCACTGCGGGCCAGTGTGGATCTGGAAGCGTTGACAATAAAGGAATACCTTCTATTCCCCGAAAATCAAGATTACTGGAGCTTCACCATCCAATTGTTTAGTGTCATATTAGGACAGTCATTGAGGAAGTTTTACTCCGATGCAGAGATACAGTCAGTATATTATGTACCCCCAGTTCAATGGGCCAAGGTGAATTTGCGTATAATATTGTCCTGAGAATTGAATTTTCCCGTTTCAATTGATTTTATTCACTATTTTTAGAATATTTTATTTACTCTTTTGAAAAATGAATATACATTTTATTGCTGCATTTGACATATACATTATACTATATTCAAATGATTCATTACTAATCTTTTATCTAGATTTTAACTACTGCAAATGTGTAGGATGTTATATACTAATGTCATATACCCAGAATGAAGAGGCAATAATACTTGTTTATTTGAAATATAAAATCTATTTTAATTTACGAAAGTTGTGATGAAATGGATGTATGAAAGAAAAAGAGAATTGGTAAGGAACTGCTAGGATTTACACCACTTTAAAAAAGATCTATTCAGCTTCTTACTTCTTCGTACTTTTTTAACAGGAGATGATACAGAGCCGGTTCTCAACTCGGACGCCACTGTTTTCGGCTAAATCCCAAACCGGCGTGACGTATCAACTCTGCAGACTTTTCTCTCCGCTAGGATCGAAAACTTCCGTCATTATGTATTTTCCTGTGGCCCACACATTTCTTCCCACACAATTTACGCGGCATTTCCTCTGTCCCTTGTTTACCTTAAAACACAGCTGCACATTCCGTTTTTTTTTTTAAATATACACTACTGAACAGTAAAAGGTCAATATGTACAACTAATTTCTCGCTTGTCTAGTTTTTTTATTACTGCGTAGGTTTCTTAACTTTTCAGGATACATATGTCGAATCTCTGGAACTAAAACATGAAACATGTTCGAATGATTTATAGTTTAATTGTGGTCGTTTATTCACAAAGTTTCTAGGATGGTTGGTGTCTGTATTAACTGACAATTGACGAGAAGACATTATCAATTATCATTCGGTGTGGAATAATCTAAAATATATTTTGGGTATTATGTGTAGCATCAAAATAAAATGTGTTTAACTTGGTGGAATTGCTTTACCTGCACTTGCTCCTGGTCAATACTCAAAAGCCATTGATTATAATTCCTGTATGAGAGACGAAAGTAGTAGATCCATAATGTGGCTTCCGCATTTATTACTTGATGCTTTAATTTCCTCAACCCCGCCTTTTCGGTGGGTTTCCAACCGTCGTTAAAAAGTTGGAGAAAAATCTTTGAATCTCCTAAATTTCTGCTGAAGCTACTTTCTTTGATTTGCAATCCTTAAAGGAGTCAAAACACGTGTTGTTCTCTAAAAACCTAAATAACTAGACTTTATTTCTCTCAAATCCCACCTTACAGCCTATAACTTTTGAACAAAGTTCAACCTGATTCCTGGGCTTGGTTCAACAGTGATGCACATGGAATTTTCACATGTCAATTGTATATCAACAGATGTTCGACACAGATGAAATCCAGTGGCTGGTTGGAACCATTTTGTGATATAGAATTAAATGGAAATAAAGTAAATAAATAAATAAATCCTTTCGAGCAAAAAAAAAAAGAAAAATAATTATATAATCAATTATATTGACAAATAAAAGATAAAATAATACTTTTCTTCTGGAAAGTCTTTTGTTGTTCCAATTATTTAAACTTTCTTTACGTGATTAGAATTTTGAGTCACTAATTTGAAAAAACAAGTATAAAATAAATGTGCCTTCTGATGATTATATAGAGTTTTTCCTTGCACAAACATTAAACTTGATGACTTAAGCGCCGTCTCTTCTATGCCAAAGCAATAACCTTATCAATCAAACATAGTCATTAAGTCACCCGCTTAATGTAGTCAGTGTTGTAAACAGAAAACTCAGCCATTTGCTCATACTTTCCCCGTAAATTTTCAGTGTGTGATAAATTATATCAGACACTGATTTTACTTTCCTTTAGACTCAGGTTTTTGAACGTTGACACGCCGAAGTCTTTAACTTCGGAATCAACAATTAGTTTCCTCAATCTTATCGTTTGAAGTGAACAAAATCGATATAGATCATATCATTATAGAAACGCTTAAGAACTCATTCTTTCATCTTTCCAATCCCCGTTCATAATAATCTAATCATTATTAGCGGACATCGTTTATGTCAAAAATTTATGAAGTATTTTTTTCTGAACTTTGAGTAGAACCAAAATTTACCCTATTCTTTGGCTACAAGTCATTTAAAAAATTTGATGCATTCATATTTATTGTTTTATATATATATATATATATATATATATATATATATAATGTTCGTGTTCTTATCTTTGAAAATAACAAAGACCATCCATAGAACAAAATAAATACTCGGTGTGAAAAATACCTCTCACATTTTTAACTGTTTGTCTGTGTGAGACAAATAAACTTAGGCAAATGTTAAAAGTAGCTCCTTCTAGTTTAAGTATTATCATTTTATTTTCAAATACGTTCAGTCATAAATTTGACTGGGACTAGTTAACAGCATACATTTGCTTTTGAAACATGTTTTTCTTAGACTGGTGAATCTGCAATTGCTAAAGAGAACTTTTTCGACACAATTCAGGTTAAGTCAAAATTATGCTCTTCCGAATAGAATTTGCAACCTACAGCAGTATCAATTGAGAATATTATTATAATCCTTATCAAATGTTTAAAAATGAATCAAATTTCGGTAATGAATGATATATAACGTGTTGAAATGCCATTAAACAAATAAGAAAATCTTAACTGGACGTTATCCATATTTACCAAACCCTCCACTCGGGCAGGATATGACATAAGGTCATTTTTTAAGCGGAGTTTAACAGGTTTGAATTCAGAGTTTTTCTTCTCCTAGACTAGTTACCTCATCAGGGCTGAAGAACCCAGTCCGTCCTACTATGTACCCATAGCTGGAGGGAGAATAATTGGATTCATACCTTTCCCAAGGGTATTAGTGCTATGTGAAATGCAATCCAGGATTTGAACTCGTGTCGCTGTGTCCATTTCCTACGACGATAACCATTACACCACGGGCACTCAACTGGACATTATCATTGACATTGTTTCCTTGGCAAATAGTGTTGATGTGGGCGAAGTCCCAAACTTATTTAAGAAGTTTCCCAATTCCTAGACCGTTTTGCCGACGTTCAAAACATGGCAGCCAAGTCTGACCTCATTATTTACCCACGTGCTGGACTTCAATATTGCTGGAAGTGAGTTCGAATTCCTCTCACGCATTCAATAACTTTGGAAAGGGTTTGAACCTTCTTATTACAACTGTTTTTCAAAAAGGATGAATTTTCCATTAAATAACCCACGGAGGTTGATATGTCATTACAAGTAAGAAAACAAATTGAACCAACTTACAAACTTGAAAAGTACAAATCATAGTTTTTACGGTGTCAAATTGATAAAAATAAAGAGTAATCAGTAAAAACGTTGGGAAATATCAAAACCAAGCCGGAGATCTAAAACTATCAAACGTGATTGTTAAATATGTGATATAATAACTATTCTACTTGGTATATTGAATGGTGTTGCGGGGTTTTGACGAAAGTTACGGGACAAAACGGTGAGATGAAGAAATGACGACGGGTTTATAAAGCCTTTATTTCGGAAAATTTACATATAAATATGTTCTTTACAGTGAGCATAAGACGGGTTTATAAAGCCGTCGTTATTTCTTCATATCACCGTTTTGAACAGACGCGTGGTCACAGAAAAACTTTGACTCATCATATTATCGTATTTTAAACTACTTCTGGACTGGTCTCAACTCAGGAAGATATGAAGTAATTTCTTGAGTCTTTGAAGGTTTTGCTAAATGGTAGCCTACATGCAATATTGAGCAAGGGTCACTAGCTACAAAATTTAAGTTGTTCCTTATTCTCTGCCAGTTAACAACGTGTTGACCCTTTTCTAGATATATCCAATTCTAGCATGTAAGCGTTTCTCCCATCTACCTTGAGAGCCGCCGTAATTGAAACCTTGTTATCAGTCAAACAGCAGAGAACCAGGTTCATTGGTGGTTGGAGGAGCCCCTTCAAAGGTCCATAATATAATTGCTATTTATAGTGAATACAAGACTAGGTATTTCTTGGCATTTGTGTAGACATCCTAATTGCAAAAATGTTGAGATTGGAAAAATATTCATAAAGGTGCAACTGATTTAAAAAGAATTTGATTATTCTCTATCTTTAATTGCAACCCAAAAATTACTACTTGGTCTATTGAACCTTATAATGTTTAGAGATCGGAGCAAACAAACTAATTTCTGTGAGTTCAGTCCTCACTGTATGCGTTATATTTATGCTTTGTTTTTTTTTGTTTTTTTGTTTTTTTTTGGGCTTATGATATATCAAACATTGTTGGATATTTCATGCCAAGTCTTTTACACACACACACACACACACACAAACACGTATATATATATATATATATATATATATATATGATTGGTAAACGCATTTTTGTTGATAAATCTTTTAAACGAGCCTGACCTCATTTTTTACTCAGTTAAATGATTTGGATTGTTTAGTTTTGTTTGGTTTTATGGCACGTCAACTATTGTTGGTTAATTAATGCCAAAACAATTTTTATACAATTAAACAGTTTCATCTCAAACAATGCATTTAATCGCAATTACACAGTTCAATTGTCAAAAACAATTCAATTTCAATCTATTCCGTGAAGACAAACAGTTTTATTAAAACATTTCAATTTAGTTTAAGTATAGTTTTTGTTTACACAGTCAAATATCAAAAAAGTTCTATTTCCGCAATTCAGTTTAGCATACGTATGTTTACTTCTATTAGACCCATAGATATGACCCTATCAGGTGCTACCATTCTGTGCCAAAGTTGACCTGGAAGCAATGGCAATGAAGGAGTACTCCAGCATCTCGGAAACCTCTCCATCAGATTGTTTAGTGTCATATCAGGAAACTCGATGGAAGAGACTTACTCCTCTGCAGAGATGCAGTCGGTGTAGTCAACAGTTCCAGGCGACTGAGCCATCAGTTAATTAATTGGGTTCAAGTATTGCCAAATAAGTCATAATGTAACATCAGTCATTTTTTTATACACATAATTTGTTGGTACTTTTATTTTTAAAAGAGCTCGAGGTAATTTGTTTGCATACTTGTATTGCTATTGTTTCTACACTGTTAGATAGTTAAAATAATTTTTAACATTAATAGTTCTATTCGATATTATTCATTTGTTTGTACACTGTGTACTGATTATAAGTATTGTTATTGAACACTAATTATTCTGTTCAACTCTATTCGTTCATTTTCACATAGTTCAATAGTTCCAGGCGCTGTTATGTTTTACCAATAATCTAATTTAGTCAAATATTGTAATTTAACACGAATAATTCTATTCAACATTATTCATTCTTTAATTCACTTTGGTGTTTTTAAATATGGCTACCAAAAATGTAAATAAATATCAGGCATTTGTTTAAAAACAGTTAAATGATAAAACAGTTCTATTTCTAACTATTCAATTTAACAAAAATCATTTGACCCATAGATAGGACCCTATGGAGTGCTACCTCTCCAGTCAGAGTGGACCTGGGAGCAATGGCAATGAAGGGGTACTTTACCTTCCTAAAATCTCCAGCACTGTAGTCTCTCCATAAGATGGTAAAATGTCATATTTTACCATAGCCAGATACGGATATGTGTGAAAGGGAGATAAATATTTATAACATATATACATAGAACATAGGATTGCCCAGTCGACTGGGGCTGTAGAATACACTGACTGCACCTCTGCAGAGGGGTAAGACCCCCCCCTAACGAATGTCCTGGTATATGACACTGAACAATCTGATGGTGAGGTTCCAGCAATGCTGGAGCTTTGGGGAATGCGGAGTACCCCTTCATTGCCATTGCTCCAAGATCCACTCTGGCCCGGAGTGGTAGCACCTGATAAGGGTCGTATCTATGGGTTAAATAGAATTAACAGCATACTTATGCTAAAATGAGTTGTTTGGGTAAAACTGAATAGTTTGAAATAGAAATGACTTTTACAATTAAACCGTATTTACATTTAAACTGCGTGCTTATGCTTAAATGAATCATTTAAAATAGAACTGTTTTTCGACATTAAAACTCTATTTACACTTAACCGAATTGTTACATACAACTGCTGGAATAGTTAGAAATGGAAATGTTTTTAACCATTAAACTGTGTACTTATGCAAAACTGAATTGTTTTAAATAGAACAGATTATTTACATAAAAATGGATTTGGCGTTAAATAACATACAAAGTTTGATATGCCATAAAACCCAACCAACCCACAAGCCCCATAGGACATAGGAATCTCGAAATACGAAAAACACTTACGACTGCTTAGTTCATGTAAGAAAATTTTCATTACTTTTGAGTTTAAAGGTTCTTCGATATAAGGAGAGAGATACACATTCTTTCTATTCTGGCTTTTCCATCTGCCCCGCCATCTCGTGCGGCGCCCGTTGCGCGCAAATTCGTCTGGCCTCCACGAGCCCCGAAAATCATCCCTTCTCGTTTGGTGTCCAGTTCTCAACTCAACTAACTTTCTTCAAAATTACCAAAATCCTCCGCGCGCTTCCGGTGCGTGACGTTATTCGCACTCGCTAGCCCCGTTTCCCATCTGAGCTATTGTGACATCTCTGAGTGACACATCCGCTCCGCCACGTACGCGTGAACACTTGCGTTAATGTTGCACCTAAGTAACCCATGCACTGAGCCGAAAGGTTCTCAGCCTAAGTAAACCCAAGGGCATAAAACGAAATCCCTCGGCCATTATATTACAATATCCTAGACACTTGTTGGGGACGGTCATACCAGTCCGCACTGAAACAGTCGGTGTATTCAACAGCCTTAGCCGTTCCCATATTTCCTGAACTATAACAAATTAAGCTAAATTTGCTTAATGGAAACAAGCAACTTCTGAAATTAATCAATTGTACGAAATATAGATAAAAACAATGATGCACAAAACTTTTGGAAATAAAACGCCATAACCCTTATCAATGAATATTCAGAATAATTATAATCAAAGAAATTTATACTAAACAAATTAGTCCGGCCTCTGTAAAATAAAAAAAATATAATCATGTTGACAGAGACAGATATAAAACTGTCACAGGTAAGTGAATGCAGCCAATTAACTTGGTGGGCAAAAATATACACGACCGGAAAAGTAATCCACTGGGAATTGTTAAAAAGGTTCTCATATTTGATTATTTAAACTAGTAGTATCTTCACTTTGTGCAAATATCCTCAGTGTAAAAAAAAGTACATCTGTTTATTTCTTTGAAAATCAAGCGAATTGCCCTGCCCAGTTTAGACACAGTAAAGAATCAGCAAATATATTTAATAGTGAATATAGATTTTTTTTTTAGGAAACTACAGAGTAAAATTGGAAGAAAGTGAACATGTTGAAACACTTTGGAATCTTGACAATGAACTGAAAGATTTAGGGTTATAAATAAGCGATAATTGTAAATGCTGTTATTGATTTCCTTTAAAAATCGTTTTATAAAAGCTCGTGGTGTAATGGTTGACGTGGTAGGAACACTGACACGGTGACCATAGTTCAAATCCGAGACAAGGCAGTTTTATCTCGCATAGTGGGAAGGGTATGCATCTAATTATTATCCCGCTAGACATGAGTAAATAATCGAGCAGACTAACTTTTTTAACCTTGATAAGGCAACCAGTCTAGGAAAAAGAAAACTGAATTCAAAACTGTAAAACTTCTCTTAAAATTTGACCTTGTGTAAAACCCTGCCTGCGAGGAGAGTTTGGCTACTTATAAAACATTTTGAAGATGACAGAATAACTTACAACTAAATGATGGATTGAAATCATGCTTACAATAGTACTGACTCATTAAGTGGTAAATTTTAACGTTATATCAGCTCGTCCGGAGTCATTTTATGCCTAGAGATTTAGGAATCACGTACGTTGAATGTTCGTAATTACATTTTTATGTCGTTTCTTCTGAAGATTTTTTGGCTCACGGTCTTATCGAATATGAATAATCCTTAAACAGATATATTTGACCCATGAGTTGAACCTTAAAAGGTACTAACATTCCAGGACAGTGTAAAGGTATCAGTAATTTTAATGAAAGGGTACTCGACGTATCCCAGATAGTCATAACTGGAGCCTGACCAGCAGATGTATTTTGATGTCATACTCAGGATATATATTATCAGATGTGGGTTTGTAATTGATTTTATTTGCATTATCTGTTTTTTTTTGTGTTATAGAAAAAAGATATAAGAATAAAATCATGCACACACACACACACACACACACACACACACACACACACACACACACACACACATATATATATATATATATATATATATATATATATATATATATATATATATATATATATTCTTTGGAGGAAATGTTTTGGCGAAACATATTTTTGTAAGAGCATATTCCATACTCTAAAAATCTTACTTGGTGCAATTTTTTCTTCCTCCTTAAGCTAAAAACATTTTATCCAATATCAAATATAATCAGTGTCCCCATGTATAACTAAAGTACATTTAAGAAGTATACACTAATACGAAAAGAAAAGCACAGTTAAAATCTTACAGCAAAATATATACTTAACTTATTGGTTTAAACCTCCATATGAACGTTAAGATAATTTGATTTTTTGAAAGGATTAAATCGAGTTTAATATTTGAAACAGGCTTTTTGTGCTTAATATACTTACAGGAATGAGTTTTTTTTTTACAAGTGTTATATCTATTTTTACTTTAGTATTTCTTTTAAAAGGTGTACAGGGATATTCGAAAGGACTGATTATAAAACACGACTTAAAGTTGCTAAGACTGCTGAACAAGTACTTTTAGCGTAATAGACGAGATATATAGATTTTTCAGAAGTGTGGATGGCAGAGAATTTTTTCTATTTCATGTTTTGATATTTTTATTGGTTTTTAATGTAGATGCAAAAGAATGAATTAACTATGACTGATAGGGGAAGGAAAATCTAGTATTAGTTTTTATTACTTTTAAAAAATATTTTTTTAAGAATAAGACTCTAGTAGTTGAGAAATTTTTGCGTTTTGGTTAAGGAAAAAAAAACTCTATAAAAGTTTTTTCTTTCAGAAGCTTCTAATCAATAATTAGTTTATCGTCAAAAAGAAAAAAAAATAGCAATATTCTAAAGTCAATTAAGCTTTCTTTAATTTTTCTTCTAATTTCTTATCTGCTTATATGTTTTTTTTTTTAACTTTTCCTGTGAACATTTTTGAAAAGTCAAGCATTGATGCCAGGTGTTAGGCAAGATTACTTTCAAACATGAAAAGTAAAACAATTTCTTTGTCTAAGTTTTTTTTTTTTTTTTTAAAGAAACGGTCATATATTTTCAAAAAGGAATCATTTAGAATATTTTTTATCTTGGCCCCTAAAGTTTGAAATAAAAAAAGAAATTTAGCAAAAACGAAAAAAATCCGAGATTTACCAAAATGATTTTCAAGTTTTCCTATGCAGCCAAGTCTGATATTTATTGAATTCTCTTTTCATTCTATTAAATGCATCGAACTGTGAATGTCTGATCCAGTATTTAAGTCACGTGACCATTATCCTTATTAGTTAGATAAACAATAGATAGGTTTTTCTCGAAAATATTACTCTGGGCTTCGAATCATGAACTTAGCACTGAAAGCCAAAACCTTGTGATTTTATCTCTACTAAACTAAGTGTAAAACATTTAATCGTTAATTAAACAGAGTTAGGTTGGCTGGTTGGTTGGTTGGGTTTTATCGCATATCAACCTTTGAAGGTTATCTAACGCCAAATCCATTTTTATGTAAATAATAAGTTCTCTTTAAAACAATTCAGTTTAGCATGAGTAAACCGTTTAATTGTCAAAAACATTTCTATTTCAAACTATTCAGTTCATTCAAATAGTACTTATTCAGCTAATTCAGTTTAGCGTGAGTACAGATTTTGTTTACACTTTAACATGTCAAAAAAGTTCTATATATAACAATTCAGTTCAGTGTAAGTACAGTTACAATGTCAAAAACGGTTCAATTTAAAAAAAAAAAACAGTTTTGAATTAGCACACTGTTTAAATGTAAGTACACTTTAATTGTGAAAACATTTATATTCAAACTATTCAGTTTAGTCAAGCAGTTCTAATTCAGCTAATTCAGTTTATTATAGGTACAGATTTTATTTACACAAAGTTATATGTCAAAACAGTTCTATGTTAAACAATTCAGTTTAGTTTAAATACAGTTTCAATGTCAGAAAAAGGGCTATTTCAAAATATTTAGTTTAGCTCAAGCACGCAGTTTCAATGTAAGTATAGTTTAATTGTCAAAAATATTTCTATTTCAAGCCATTTAGTTTAGTCAAACAGTTCATATTAGCATAAGTGCGCCGTTAGTTCTATTTAACCCATAGATAGGGGCCAATCCGTTGCTATCACGCCGGGTCACCTGGGAACAATAGCAATGAAGGGGTGCTCCGTATTCTCTAAAGTCCCAGCATCACTGGAACCTTACCATCAGATTGTTTAGTGTCATATCCTGGACACTCATTGGTGGGGTTTAACCCCTTCGCAGAGGTGCAATCAGTGTATTCTACAGCCTCAGCCGACTTGGCAATTAAACGAAGTTTACGCGGTGTATATTGTCATCGTTTTAGTTCCCACTGGTGTTTCTTGGCTTAGATTGTAATTAATGTTATCAAATTTGTAATATTCAGCATTTATGATAATTTCTATACCATTAGTAATAAACTTTTTGTTAAATCTTGGGTGTAATGTTTCTGGGTATTTTCTATCCAAAATGAGATGGCTTGTTTCCCGAATTTATTGGGGCAATTGCACAAGGTTTTTTAGGTTAATTGTAAACATGTGTGTGTAGTGATCATTTTTTGTGGTATAGAGTTTAATTCCAAGTGGACATTTGCAGACACAAATCCTGGAATTAAAAAGAATCGCAGACCTGTCAAAATAACTGTACAAAATATATATATATATATATATATATATAAACTACCTTAATTATATTAGCCACGTGAAGACTATTAAATCCGAAACACCTGTTGAGCAAATTTATAAAAAAGTAAAATCTAAAATACCAAAATCACTTGAGGATCTATTCATTCTAAGATATTAATTTTTCTCTGTTTGAACCAACAAAAAGAAAATCTATTTATGGCGTACCATTCTTCGTGGGTTATTTAATGCCAAAGACATCTTTTAGAAGAACGGTAGAGGTAATATTTAACGTATAGCTGGGAAGAATAATAGGTTTGTACCTTTCCCAAGGGCATTAGTTCCAAAGGGAAGGTAATTAAGCGACTGGAATTCCATATCACGACCTACGATATGGCAGTTCAGCCAGTTGATTGGTTGCTAGTAGGTTTTTATTGTATATCAACCATTGTAGGTTCTTTGATGCCAACTCCTGTTTGTACATATATATTAGATGTATATGATTTGAGGTTTTTTGGTTTTGTGGCATATCAAACATTGTTGGTTATTAAATGCCAAATCCTATTTGTACATATATATTAGATGTATATGATTTGAGTTTTTTTCGTTTTATGGCATATAAACATTGTTGGTTATTAAATGCCAAATTCTGTTTGTACACACATATCAAATATATATGATGTGTAAACACGTTTTCTAGGAAACATTGATAAACGTACCTCAGATTTGTTTAGCAAATAGTTACATTTTTCAAAGTATTTCTATATTCTTTTATCCTTTTGTTTGCACACAGACCCTGCCGACTGTGCTGGTTCAGCACGTTATTACTACGGCGCGAGTAACTCCCCACCTAACGAGTATGAAAACTCATTAATCTATTCACAATTTGACTTGAATATTCTCTGTTAGGTTATTAATTTATTTACAATCAGTTTCCGTTACTTGGCAAAATAGACATTTCTTTCAATCATCGGAAATCAAAATTGTGAAATTTAGAAATAGACCCGGAAGAAAATACTTTTAATGGGAATTTTATTGAATAAATATGAAATCGCGCAATCACTGGCTGTATTCATATTAATTGAATGTACGGATGTTGATGTCAGAATAATTCTTTTAAAAGTCTGCTTAATTAATTACTTTTGTCATGCAGAGATACAGAAAGACATTTCACTGCGTAAATGTCGAAGATCAATGTAATGCATTAACATTTAAAAACGATTTAGAGCTTCACATTCTCATGGAACTCGCTTTTTGTATCCGTACGTAATTACAACTGAAAATTAATTAATATTTAAAACTCCTTATAAGAAGAGTAAAAAAGCAAATGCATTTTCAAAATTTCTTTCTAAAACACAAAATTATATATATATATATATATATATATATATATATATATATATATATATATATATATAAAAGCTGATAAATGTAATATGTATTCAGGGACAAATTTTCATTTCCACAAATACTGATGGTTCAGGAGTTTCGTAGAATCCCATAAATTACACACACACACACACACACACACACACACATATATATATATATATATATATATATATATATATATATATATACTCATATATATATATATATATATATATATAGGAGAAAACAAACTATTCAGAGAATGAGTTCTTCATAGTCGAATGTGTATGTGTTAAACATTCCAATTTTCCCATTAACCCATCATCTGGCTTATGTTAACATATATTGTACCTTCTGATTTATGTTCTATTTTAAGATAAAACATAAAACAAAGCGACAACAATCTTAGTATCTTATTACCGTTACTTAAGTTCTACAATAAAAATAAAATCATCGAGAGAGAGAGCGAGAGAGAGAGAGAGAGAGAGAGAGAGAGACACACACACACACACACACACACACACACACACACACACACACACACACAGACACACACACACACACACAGAGAATAGAAGGAGAATACGATCTCTCTTTTTCTTTAAGTAAATATGTTACGCTTTAATATATATATATATATATATATATATATATATATATATATATATATACGAGGATCATTAAATAAGTTTACGGACTTTTTTCGGATGGGCACTTTTATTGATAGGTCACACATGAAACCCTTCGAAGTAATCTCCTCTGGCTGCAATGCACTTTTTGTACCGTTTCAACAACTTCTGGAATGCCCCATGGAAGTCATTTTGTGTGAGCGTGTCAATGACCTTCGTCACAGCCTCTTTCATCTCCTCAATTGTCGCATAACGACACCTGTCTTGATGGTGATCTTGGTCAAATAGTCTGTGACAAGGATGGACTTGTGGACTGGTACATTGTTCTGGTGGAAATGCCACTGACGCGATTTGAATAGTGCTGGCCTCTTCCGACGGAATCTTTCCCTGCACTCCCTTAAAACTTCAACATTGTAACCCTAACCCTAACCCTAATCCTTTGGCCAATCAACTCTGCTGTATTGACTTCCTTACTCCTGCCACACCTCTCATCATCCCACACAGACTCCCTGCCTTCTTTGAATCTCTTATGCCACTCAAAAACTGATCCTCATTTCATGCAAGATGCTCCAAAAGCAGTCTGAAGCATTCCATACGTTTCTGTGGCATTTTTTCCAAGTTTAAAACATAATTTTATTGCATATCGTTATTCTAAAATGTCCTCACGTTCAGATTGCATTTTTGAAATTCACCAGCTGTGACAATCAGGCTTTAGTAGGGTGTATTCCAATTGCTGCTGTAGCTGTTCATTTGTACCTGAAATCAGTCATCTCATAAGATGTATAGCAATAACATACTTAATTGTCAAGAGTCAAGGACAATTCTAAATAACTGTACAAAAAAGTCTGGAAACTTATTGAAAGCACCACGTATATATAAGCATGTTTGATTCAAAAATAAAGATACATTTTGTCTCTATAATTTTAAAATCCTTTCAAGTTTCCTGATAAGTGTCTTGTTTTCAGGTTGGAATTGATGGATGAATTTACCAAAATTATCCAGAGTGCATTCGGACCATTCACAGGCCATCATCAGGAGTTGCTTGCATGTATAAAGAGTGTTTTTTAAAAGAGTTTTGAAAGTTTTTTTTAGGTTTTTTATAACACAAGAAAATTACGGAAATGCAGAGTTGGATAAAAATGAGATGCTGATGAATTCACCCGCCAATTCCAACCTAAAACCAAGACACTTACCAGGAAACTTGAAAGGATCTTAAGAAAATTATATAGACAAAAAGTATTTTTATTATTTAATCAAATATGCTTCAATGAAAGACTGCTGCCTAACTACACACACGCGTGCACGCGCGCGCAATCACACACACACGCGAAATCACAGCACATACACACACACACACACGCCATAACGCACACACATACACACACGCAATAACGCACACCCATACACACACGAACACGCGCGCGCACACACACACACACACACACACACACACACACATATATATATATATATATATATATAAGATTAAACGAAGTGAGAAGACAAACAGGAATATTACTTTTGTATATTTTATTTTTAATGGATATCAACTAGTGTTCAAACTTATTTAATGTCAACAGAAAAATAATCGGGGAAAAGAAAGCATTTTTTTATTAAAAAAGTTTCAAAAGCTTTTTTTTTAACCAATATTTTTTTCAAATAATTTTTTAAATGAGTCTATATGATATATGAACAGCAATGTAAAATGTATCCTATGAAAAGAAAATCAAACAGGAGGTATCTCCACACTGAAAGGTGGGTCTCTGAAACTCAGAGACAGGTTCACTGAAAGTCGCGTCTAATCTACCGAAAACATCAATAAACTTATAGCGAAGGCATGAACAGCAATCGATTGGCTATCGGTCATATGTTTGTCAAACATGTCGGATAAAATAAGACCCACTTTTTTTCTAGGTTGATTCGTGTCCATACTTCTCTATGGATGCACCAAATGGACGCTGACAGCGTATAGAGAATAAGCTTGACGGCAATTGGACAAAAACGCTGCGAGCTATATTGAACAAATTACCGACACCTACCTCCTATCTCTAAAACCATCCAAATAAGACGAACAAAGCATGCTGAACATTGCTAGAGAAGTAAGATCAAACTCATGGGCAACGTGCTTCTATTGACTCCTTCACACGGCTGAGCCAGTGTTGTACGGCCAGCTAGAAAATATCTACAGTAGCGCTATGCAGACACAGGATTTAGTGGCGAGGGAGTGTAAGGGAAACCCATGCTACTGACAATGTATATAAATAAATATATATATATATATATATATATATATATATATATATATATATACGTGAGTGTGTGTGTGTATGTGTGTGTGCATACAGCCAACGATCTCTCCATTCGATAATAACTCTGAAATCAGACGCGAAAAAACGTAATTATCATTAGACGAGAAAACCACTAAATCATATTTTATTACCCCCAGCATCTGTTAGTTTTCAATTCAATCCTGCGTATGTATTTCCAAATGGAGTCTCTTCGCTTAACACTTTATCATATTCCCATATTTACAGTAAGGAAATATTAATTCAATGTCATTTAGATTATTTGATTTAGATGACGTCATTATAGGGAACTATTCGGCTATATTGACATCTAATATGTCGATGATAAATCGTTAATTCAAATTTTGTTAATTTGAATTGCCTGACAAAAGAATGTCAAATTCATTGTTAATTTGAGTATATATATATATATATATATATATATATATATATATATATATATATATATATATGTGTGTGTGTGTGTGTGTGTGTGTGTGTGTGTGTGTATAGAATCGATATCCATAGATGAGGGGTTTAGAATTATTCAAAGTGAGAATATTTAAGAAATTTCATATAATTCCCCATAAGTGCTCGATGTATGTCTATTGATATATAAATATATAAATATCTCCTCTAGGTAATATAACTAGAATAAAAACTTGACTGACCGTCATTTTGCTATCATAAATTTATATCACCAGGCTATCTGAAGCGGCAGGCTACCTAGTAGAAGACTGCTGACATAAATTTATTATAGCAAAACGACGGTCGGTTGATTTTCTTCTTTAATCCTATTACACATATATACTGTTATCCACAGAATGTTTCGTTATATTACTACTCCTCAGTGTAGCTAGACACACGAGATGCTTCAAGCTCGGATAGAAACCCAGCTGACTTTAGACCAGTCGGATATCTTGTCGAACAGCCATCAACAATCTCAGCGTTAACGAAGGGATCCTATCATTTTTTCTTTTGTTTACATTTGCGCTTAACGGCTACCGAATGCTCAATTTATTATAAGAGCAGTGCATTACGCCAGTGGCAATTTGTTCTTCGTTCGTGTATGTGTCTGTACGTGTGTAATTTATGCAGGATGCAAATAAATTTATAATCCTTTGTGATTGGTTTCGTTGTTTTTTTTAAAGAAATTATTGCTCTGTATTATTGGTACATCGAGCTCTTTACCAGGAAAATTTAAATATTCATTCATGAATAATTTCTTGTCCTGATGGAATTACTCCAAACTCCGGTTTAACTGGACTAAGTATAACTGGACTAAGTATACTATATATATATATATATATATATATATATAGACATTTTTTAACGATTTTGAATATTTTGTTCATTTAATGACTTAAAATATTCGTTAGCAAGTACGCTTATTTTTTGTTTTCAAAAATCCCAAGGAAACTGTGGTATTTAAAAAAAATATATCTTCTACCACCCAAGAAGTTCCTATTGTTTCTTATCCTTATTATATTTTGACCTTTTAAAAGTGAAAAGCTTGAAGTCGTTCTTCGATAAAAATTAGGCTGATCTGACATTTAAGAAATAAATAACAGAAGACCGTTCAAAATGATCAAAAATTGAAATTCAGCAGGTAACAACGGAGTGTTTATAAATAAAAAAAAATGGTAAGAAAGTTCCATGAAACTAAAGAGATCAACAAGTTCTCCTTCAGCCTTGGGTAAATTGTAACGTAAATTTTTTTCTTTAGCCTTGATTAGTCAACAAATCTCAAAGAAGGAAATCTCTGAATTCAACCAGCTTTACTCCGCTTGAAAAGTCACATATCATGAAACGAGAATGTAAAGATGACTGCAGTGTCTAACCAATATGAAAAGAAAATGTTTTAAAATAAATTCAAGAGGTACACCAGGACAATCCCTGATCATACCTGATTTTATCGGATTAAAGATGGAAATACATTACCTTGATCGAGCAACCATTGCCACGTGCTTTAGTTTTCTTGCATCTCACAAATAACTGTTTAATACCTGGGAAGGATATCCTTAGATCTCGTTCTCTCTTTCTCTCACTGCTGATATATATATATATATATATAGTCATCCACAGACAGACTGTTTTGTTGTATCCCAGCACTTCAACGTAGCAAGAACCGCGAGATGCTTCAAGCTGGGATCGAAAGCTGGCTGGCTTAATGTCAGTCGGATATCGTACTGGTGTGCAATCGTCATCCTCAGCGTAAGTGGAGGGATTTTTTTACTTCAGTTATATACATATATATATATATATATATATATATATATATGTTAGCCGATCATTGTTGAGGGTTACTCAAATCCTTCATTTTCAATAGCTACTGAACTGAGGTTTAGGAGAGGGTGCTACTTCTTTCTCTGGATTGCTTCACTTACCCTTAATCGGTACCTTATAATGCTGAATGTTAAGCAAGGGTGCATCAAGTACCATTTTCTATGTCTTTCGTATGACTCAACCTAAGATCGAACGTCGGGATCCAGGAACATTGCCGTGGGATGCCACGACCTTTATTAGGAGGTTAGGGAGCCATAAAAATATTTTTTATGATAAAAGTGGCAATATTTAACACTGAATACCTTCTGTGGAGACAGATAAATACAAGCGTATCAAGAACATGTTTGCGTCGTTATTTAAAGCCTTTCTTGAAACGTTCGTAAACGTAACTTGGACATTGTGCTTCAGATTTTTTCAGATATTCAATAATTAAATTGACAGTCCTACAAGTAAACTCAGTGAAGTTTATACTTACATGTTACAGTCACTTAAAGTTGCGTTGAATGTAAATGGAACACGTGGACATATAATTTTTGACTTAGACAGAGAATCTGATTTCATCTATAATAATATCTAATTATTGATAGATAGATAGAGAGATAGATAGATTCTAACGTCATGTCAACACATCTTGGCATATTTTTTGCCTAGAGGTTTAGGTGTCGTTCATATATACATTTCTTAAGGAAATATTTCTGAAGATTTTTTTCATACGGTTATTTGATATTATGTATCTAATACAACTAATCTGCACTCAGTTATATGGTTTCAGGTAACTAATCATAATACGCTTTGGTAAATGATTGAACAGTTCTATTTGACACGTAGATGGAACCTTGTCAAAGACTTCCATTCTGAATCAGAGTTTATCTGAATGGAATGGCAATTAAAGAGTACTTCAGACTCCTCATATCTCCAGAACTGTAGCCTCTCCATCTGACGCAGTTAAGGACTCTACATAGAACTTACTTTTTTTTTTGGCAACGGGGCTTATAATTCTGTGGAGGATATAATAATCGTAATTTCAGCACGACCGACAAGACAGTTCCAATTTATACATTTTTCGATTGAATCGTCACTACGGAAATATCACTCAGAACATCGGTATATGATTTCTCTTACGCTTTCTTTCTTTCTTTCTTTCTTTCTTTCTTTCTTTCCCTCCTCTCTCTTACTCTCTCTCTTACTCTCTCTCTCTCTCACGCACGCACGCACCCACACACGTACACCATCACGAGCACATTTGTCTTTCTTTATCTCTCTCTCTCTCACTTCACACTTGGTCTCAGTCTCTTTTACTCTCTTCCTTTGCTAAACCAAAACTCACATCTACTCGAAATAAACGAATAAATAAATATATAAATATATGCCCGATTAATCAAAATTGATTTGTACATATTTTTCAGTTCGGACAGATTTCCATCTGCACTTATTAAAGAGAATAAAAGATGTCTTCTCTAATACAAAATACAAAGAATTCAATAATTATATGTCTGATGGCGTCTGATGGCATTTTCGTTCAGAACAAAAACTTTACATCCATTAAATTCACAGTCTACTTTAGCAAAACACAGAACCATAAAATTAAGTATAAATTATATAAACACATACATTATTTGACGTTATTAAACAATATAAAAAAGTCAGAGATAAACGGAGAAAAATACCAACTCTTTTCTGAAATATCTTCACGAGAGATTAAGTTTACAGACAATACAGTGTCTTCGTTATGTTTTAAACTTGTCAAATCTAATTTTCTACGGTGCAGACACAGGGTATGAAGTTTTTCTTTTTCTTATGACCAGACGGTTTCATAAACAATTGATTTCTATGCCAAATACTATCCCTGGTAACATTTGTGGAGTTTGCACACAAAGCTGATGTCGAAATTGGTTTTCTATTTAGCAGTTATAAAAATACATAAGATTAAACACATTTATTAACTGATTGTTGAACATTCTTGTTTCAAAAATTATACTCTAAACAAACTAGAAAAAATATCTAAATTCAGGGTATGTTTTCAAAAACCATGCAGAGGAAAGTATCTCTGAATAAACCAGTATTGTGGAAAAATCTGCTGATTCATTTACAAAACATCTAAATTAATATTTATTTTTCCGCCTCAAGCTTTTATGTCTGTCTTAATTCTTTAAGATATGGATTTCACTAGTTTAAGGCAATATTCTTCATCAAAGTCGTTTAAATTTTCACGAATAACATTTAATGGATCTTATTTGATAAAGAGAATTTTGTTGTGGACTATTTCTTTTACTTCCACCATAGATTTCTAATGTAAATTGGTTTTTAATGTAATGGTTGTTGTTACCCTGGTTCTTTCAATAAAATACATCCGCATATTATGAATCAGTTTAGGATAATTGCATTTTTTTATTCAGTTAAACATCGTTATATGTTTAATTTATACATTAGATACAAGTTCATATGCAGATTCCGGATTATTCACTGTACGTCACATTCATTCAATTGTTCATATACATAATTTTATTTTTTTTCTCTTTAGCCTCATGTCCCAATCAGCTGCGGCTGCAGAATACACAGTTCTGTGTAGAAGAGTAAATATTTCCAGTCGATAATGTCCTCCTTCGTCATGACAATGCTTGACCACACACAAGCAACAGAACAAAGGAGACAATCACCCCGTTCGGCGGGACATATTTACTACATCTTCCATACTCAGCAGATTTAGCGTCTTCAGACTATTATCTCTTCGGCCCGATGAAAGAGGATTCAATTGGCAAACTTCATGCCAGTGACAAGGATGCGAAAACTGCAGTGATAAATTGGCACAAAGAAAAGTCAACATAATTTTACGAGGTAGGGATACATGCTATCATTCGAAGGTGGAACATTTCTTTTGAGAGAAACAGTGTCTATTTTGAAAAGTAGAGATGTGATCAACAGAGGACCAGTTCTATTTTGATATGTGACACATGTGTCTGTGTCGGTGTTTATTCCTGTACTAAAGATTCGCCCTCGTATTTTTCGTGGTCGACCTCTATGTTTTACTTTCTTACCCAGCCCGTTTCTTTTATAATTGCCGCGCACTTTAGACACAGTGTGATGCTCCCCTTCAGCTCACAGACACATCAACTCTTCGAACCATTTCACTTCTTTACGACCGGTGATCACCCAGTGGTTCCGATAGGGGTAACGCACATTTCTTTACCGCTACACCAAATAAAATCGAGAGAACGGGAGGAAAGAGAACAAACGAACAAAACGCTTGGGGTTAACTCAAGTGCAAAAGGAGAGTTTTGTAACATTGTGCATGTGCAGACTAACGCTAGTGTGGACTCTAGCGAAACTTCCACAAAGCTACTGGAATGCCGACTCGATCTTCTTTCACTGGTCTGGACCCTCTCTCATACCGACTCGCCTCTGTGCTCTGGTGTCCGGTACCGACTGCTTCTCCGTTGTCCCTCGCCAACTGCCATCTTCTCAGTCCCTTTGTCTCACTCTCAGACTGGCGTTCCCTCACCACCTCCGGTCACGTCGAGATCGCAGGTCCAAAACCCTTTGTCTGGTTTCGCGCCCAAACAGACAATGGAATCGTCTGCTTGGCGGACCACCTACATAGTGTTACAACAGCTCACAGGATAAAATGTCTATCACCACACTCAACTTGTAATTGCCTTCTTGAATGAGTCTTACAAATGTTTCAATCGAGAGTGAGAGCTATGCTTTCTTTCAATTATTTATGTATAATCGCTTTTTGAAGTCTTCAAGAACTATCTTTTAACTGTAGATCGATTTGCGTTTTGTCTTTGTTGGTATTCGTTTTAGGAGTGCAAATAACAAGACTGTTTCATAATTATTTCCTCAACATCGGGCCATTCATAATATTTTCTTTTGTACTGCTTTGTAAGATATACCAAAAGCAATTTAATCTAGTTTGTTTAAGGAATATTTCATGAAACCAGAAGGTTAAGCTATTTAAGAAAAACTGATTTGCATCTTAGGTGTTATTAGTTCATTCTGTGCAACATAGAAAGATAAAGCATCATCCATTTAGAGGGAAAACAACACAATTTTTGGCAAGTGTAGTACTCGGAATTTTCAACATGTCTCTTTGACGTCATCAAACGTTTCTTCACCCGCCAGGAAAGATTCTGATTATGGAATAATTTCTTTCTATTTCTTCCATTTTTACTGCATTGCTTCATCGAATGCCCTTTAAGTTCTCTTCTGTCATAGAATCTCTGATATCAAAAACAATTCTCTATTCCTTTCCAGGCATAGATGGATCAAAAAATAAATGTTAAATTTTCCAAGGCCGTTTGCATTTTATCCAGCATTTTAAAGTTATTTTAGCGCATAAACTTAAGTATATAGTTATATAGCAGTATCACAACTTTGTCATCTAGTTTGGGCGTAATTATATAGAAGTAACAGTGAAACTCTTGGATCTGTAAATAAAAACAATGCCTTTTGTTGAAGACTAAAGAATTTAAACTGTCATCATAAAACGTCTGCAGTGCACTTGTATATTGGGTAGGGTTTCTCACGACCGAGTGTTTAACGTCTCAAATTTGGGGTCTCGCTAAAAGGTCTAGAAAGAAACTTGGCACCTAGAGAATAATGACGGACAAATAAAGTTGGCTGTAACTCGGAGGGAGTAACATGGAGTACGGATGAGGTTCTTACTGAAAGTAGAATTACGGATTAGCAATTCTGTTTTTTTCTTTTCAGAAAAAATGTGAATTGTAACCTGCTACCTTAAATGATAATAAGATTTTTATTTTATACAAGTGTTTACACAAGTGTTTTTTCTACAATCTGATAATCACCCATCACTTGTGCTTCGGAGTGGACAACGTACCAATAACTAAATGAACGTCTCTTTTAGCTTGACGAATTTTAAAGATGTCTTCTCATTTCTAAGTAGTCTTTGACAGACTGAACAGGATGACACGCTGCCAGGAGCAAGTAACCATTTCCCGATCTTAACCCTTTTCGAACACTTTAGAAAAGACTAAACTGTCCTGTTATCTACTTACTAGTGGGATTAAATTTAATTCATGCTTTTCTCAAAGGTATTAGTCTGAAGAAGAAAATATATTATTTCTATCGGAGGTGAATCAATGATATGATACTTTATTTCGTTCAACTAATAATTGGCAAGCGTAAACTTAAGTATATTTTAGCGAAAAAATAGAACCCGTTTCATATCACGAATTAAGAATAACGATTGATTAATGGGTTTTAACGACTGGTCAACCGTTTGTGTCATTTTCTACCCAGTGGGTGATTAATTGCGTACATTATAGGAATATATTTATATCTGATTTTAGTTTCTTTTACCACATGGTTAAATTATATTAAGTATTCTAATCTAATACAAATGATTTACCAACATTTCTATTTGATCCATTGATGGGACTCTAGTGGTTACAACCAATCCAGATCAGAGTGTTCTAAAGAGTAAAGGTAATGAAGTGTTATTCAACACTTTCCAGATATCCTGAACTGAAGATTAAGCATTACGTAAAGTTATCCTCTGCAGAAAATGCAGTCAATTGAAACAAAATAATGAGTCAATAAAAGAAACTTGAAAAAATGTGATAGAAACATTTAGAAATCAAAGGTTTTAGTACCTCTAAAAAGAAAACCACTGTGTATATTTTACCTGTACTAATATGCTACTTTTCACCAAAGACACCCCAGAGATTTCCTACACTTTTTACATCTGTGCAATGACGTATAACTACCAGAATCAGTTCTTCAATCAATGGTTTTGGCGCTCAACAAGATGATATCCCAATTTACCGTGTAGAAATTTTTGAATCACTGACTTCGGAATATCATGGTCCAAATCTGTATCACAAAGGCTTACCTTAACATTTATTACTTATTATTATGAACTTGAAACTCATTTCTGATGCGTTTCAGTAACACATCTCATCATAATGCTTCCAAAATTACGAAGTGCTACATGATAAGATAAAAGAATGAGAGAAACAGAAACATAGTAAAATGAAAGGCAGAAAGAGAAAGAGAAAGAGGAAAAAGAAGAATATATATATATATATATATATATATATATATATATATATATATATTAGCAAATGCTTTGAGTTTTAAGATTATTTAGAAAACTCATTAAGTCACTTAATTTTGAAACTACCAAAATAGAATGCAAAAAGTTTCATTTAAAAATCAGATATAATTCAGACGATAGAACTAGATACGAACTGAGTTGATGATGGTTAAATGGGAAAAACAGGAGATTTTTAAGTATAGCAAATAATTCATCTCTAAATAAGACAATCCTCACAATACCTTTTTCATCTTAGTATATATATATATATATATATATAAACCAAGGGAATATACCCAAGAAATAGAAAATTATATGAATATCTGCAATGAAATAAAAAATGTATAGAAATTATAAATTGTTATGTATTGAAATCACCTGACTTAGTTTCTTTTGTGTCATTTATCTATATAAGGCGTAGTATAAAAAATATTATACGGAAAAATGTTAATTTTACATAATATATTCAGTCTTTGGAAGATGAAAAAATGTTTCAGTCACATGTATACACATTTCCCGTTACTGATTTTTTATTGCACAAGAGTAAAGCGAATTTACTTCTCAATATTAAAATTTGATTTTGATCTGAATATCCTACTATATAATTTTCAATTTATACGATTAGTTATTGTTACAGTATCGTTAGACAGGGGCCAGACAATATTTTTCGGACACTTTAGTATTCGACTTTCCGAGTACCATAGAGTGGCGACATTCCTTCAATAGAATAGCATAAACATATAAAGACAATACCTGTAATGAAAATGGAAGAAAATCGATTAGGTAGGAAAAATATTTAATTTTCATCATTTTTTACAAAACACACGCGACATTATTTTTTGGACATCGTTGAAAAACTATTAATAGTCTGTAATATCACCTTTCTTCTCAATAACTTTTATCAATCTCTCTTCATAATGATCAAACATATGCACAATAACATCTCTAGGTGTTTCTATTAGTTGTTTTTTGGCTCGTAGTATTCGTTCCCGTATTTGAGCATCTTTCATTATTTCAGGTCAATCATAGACAAGTTGCGCAAGCATTCCCCAAATATTTTCTATTAAATTTAGATCTGGGCTTCTTGCAGGCCATTCCTAAGTAGTCATATTCACTTTAACCATCCATTTTTTCATGAGTTTTGACACATGGATGCTACAATTGTCTTGCTGTAGAACAAAATCATTCCCCATCTCTCTTCTTATCCTTGGTAGGGCTTTCTCGTCCAGCAACTGTTTGTAGCTTTCGCTGTTCTGTCGTCCTTTCAGCCACTCCAACCATATATTTCCATTAGCAAAGATCATACCCCAAACCATAACTCCTCCTCCTCCCATCTGTCATTTGTTCAGTAGAACATGGTCACCCTTCTGGACCAAGTACACCATCCATCGGGCCCATCAAACTTGAAACGCTTCTCATCAGTAAATAAAACATTCTTAAAGTCAACATGCTTTGTTAAACACCTTTTAGCACACTCCAGTCTTGCTCCTTTGTGTTTCTTTGTTAGTGTAATTTTTTTCTAAGCCTTTGCATACTTCAAACCAATCCTCTGCTGCGTTCTTTGTACTGTTCGGACGTTTACATCCAATTCACATTTCTCCTTCACTTTTCTTGCTGTAACTTTTTCTCCAGATGTCAAAAGCCGTGTCACAGTCCTCTTCATTCTCCTTTCAATCCTCTTGCCAATTCATCTTTTCCGACCTCTCTTCTTTTTCCGCTCGGAGTTTGTCTTCAGCATGTATTCGACCGTTGATTTCGACAGCTTCAAATCCGTAGCGATCCTTCTGATACTGAGGCCATTTTCCCGCTTCTTCCGTGCCAAACTAACGACTTCTTTTGAATGCATTATACCTCATTAAACTTAATTTTTTTGCCAAGAAATGTCCGGACTATTTATGCTGTTAGATTGTCCTATGTTAACATAGTAGTAGGGGTGCCAGTGCCCCAGAACAGAGTACAAGCAGAAATTTTGCATACAGCAACATATACATGAACATAGCTCTTAATAAAATAGGATTTTTTGTCATGTCCGAAAAATAGTGTCGCGCAAGTTTTCTCAAAAATCACAAAAAACTAAAATTATCAAAGTCAAACTTTAAAAAATTATGACACTTGTAGTGGATTTTCACTCCTCAACTACGTACTTACAATCTCAAAAGTTTTTGGCACAAGTGACCACCTTTAAGTACTTTCTTCAAAGTGTCCGAAAAATATTGTCGGGCACCTGTAGGTGATTACTTGAAAGAATACTTGCGTCAAATACATTCTTTTCCAGTCCTTAGGCTATTGAAGTAAAGATGAACATAGAAAAATATTTTAAAAACCATATCGATCTTAATTTTGCTTCTTATTTTAAAATTAGCCTTGTGTCTGCGTTTAGTACGATGCAATTTTTGAAGTTGATCATTTTCTTCCTTCCTCCAGTTCCTTCATTTGTCTCTAGTTCGGAATTGATTTCGTTAGCACTTGTGGTCAAAAGTTTAGACCATTTGTTGGCTCGCAACCAGCATCTCTCCATCACTGGAGGCGTCAATAAATCTAACGAGCAACATTTAATATCTGTTCTACAGCAATCATACAGAAAGACTGTAAAGTTGATACTCATCCCTACATAATTACATATATGTAGAAAATGAATTTTCCCATATCAGATATAAAAATGTATATTTTTAATTTAAATTCTAGCTTCTACCAACTATCTTAAATATCTATCTATATTCGTCTTGGAATTAGCTGTGAGTCTCGCTTAGATTGATTGATTAGGTGCTATTTCATGCCTAGAGATAAGTTATTTATTCATTAAACATTTATATTTACTTTTCGTATTGTTGATTTTAAGAGTTTTTTTTTCTTTTACATATGGTCCTGACGAATACATATTATATATAAATTTGTCCCAGGAAACTATATTAGGTACACACCTGGTCGGCTGGGGCAATAGAATGTGCTGACAAAAGACCAGGAACCAACCAGTGTTCTTGGTATGACACTAAATAATGTAATAGTGATGCTTTATTCTTGAAGATTTGGGGTAATGTGGATTACTTCTTTGCCATTACTTCAATGTGCATTCTGATTCGAAACAGTAGTACTTGTTAGACCCACATCTATCGGTTAGATAGAACGATTATATTTATTATTATTATAGTTTTTATTATTTTGTTATTATCATATTTTTTATATTATTATTAAACACACGCACACACACACACACACACACACCCATACACACACACACACACACACACACACATATATATATATATATATATATATATATATATATATATATATATATATATATTCTGCTGGAGAAGCAAGAACGAGCTCATAAGTGATGTACTCCTATGGACCCCGACATATGGCCGAGCAAAAGAAGGACGACCAGAGCTTGAACATATATACATCAGCTATGTGAGGATACGGGATATAGCCCTGAAGACCTGCCAGAGGCGATGAACAATAGGGAGAAGTGGCGAGTGATGGTCATGGATATCCGTGCCTGTGGCACGATATCATGGATGATGATGATGATATGTGTGTGTGCTTGTGTGTGTGTATATATATATATATATATATATATATATTAACCCACAAGATTGATATAGCATAGAATACACACACACACATACACACACACATACACAGACATACGCACAAACCACAAACACCCTCAGGCAGCGACAGCCTGATAGATATATAATACAGAGGTACTCTACCAACATGAGCTCCCGAACTACTGCCTCACCATAAAGTAAAAATTAGTTTCATACTCAGTAAACCTAGATTTTTGAAAGGGGTCTGACCTCTGTGCAAGAAATACTGTTAACTTATTAATACAGTAAAACTTTGTTGTATGCAATTGCAGCATTCAGATATTGATACGTATCAAGATTTTAATGGTTTTAATTACAATGAAGTATTTTAAATATACCAAGAAAGAAAAAAAATAGAATAATTACTTATAAGAAATCGGAGGTAAGAAACGGTTTTCGCCGGGGAAAATGTAATCAATATACCGAATTCAAATCGAGGATGAAGCAGTTTGAATTTCACTTTGCATCATGGGAAAGGCATGAATCCATCTATTTTCCTTTAGCTAAGTGTACACAGTAGAGCTGATCAGTTTTTTCTTACCTCTAGTTAGGCAACCACTGATGGAAAAGAAAACTCTGAATTCAAACCTGCACTTCTTCACTTAAAAATGACTTTGGGACACATCCTATCCGTGTCGAAGGCATTGACTAAATACATGCATATATGAAGTACACTGGTTATCTTGTAGTTTTAAATAGATGTGTTTTGGCTTGTTAAGCTAGTCTGTCTGTCTGCCTGTCTCTCACTATATATATATATATATATATATATATATATATTTTATTTTTAATAGATGCTTACTTGGGCTTGTCTAGCACTGTTTATATATATATATATATATATATATAAGATTAATAGTCATGGTAGATAGATCAATAAAACTTGTCAAATAATGACAGGACACAATAGGCAGAAATAGCAAAAAATAATCGATGCATAGCAGATATCCCAAATTGATATTAATTAAGAGAAGAAACCAACAGATGACTCTGAATTTCTCGTTTTCGATCGTCAGTGAGGGTGTATTTTTCCATATAAGGAAAGGTAATTCAAACCAGAGAGTCAAAATTAGCTTATCTGACAATCGAAGTCTTTCAACTCAAATTATTTTTATTGATCACCACACAATCATCTATTAAAAGTATTATAGCCAATACGGGGATTTTCATTTTATCATCATCATCATCATCATCATCAAACACTAGTGTGTCCTTGTGTGGTAATCCAAAGAAGAATATTTCTTATGAGCTCGTCCTTATTTCACCTGCAGTGCCCATCATGGGAGGTAAATGACCATATATTTTCTGTTTCATGGGGTGCTGCTTCCAGGATTTGTTCAAAACAGTACATAACATTTTGTGTAATTCCCATCTTGGTTTTATTTCATGCATTTCGTTAGATTCCAGGAAGTTCATCCATAGAGTAGTACTGATACAGCCACAACTTGGAAAAAATCCACTTTTATTCTATTTGAGTGATCAGCTCTTTAAAAGATCGACTCCACTTGGATAGCACTGAAGCTTTTCTGGTGTGAATTACTTTCACAAGAGTGTCAACTGTCCAAGGTTCTTTATAAGCTTTATCAGTGAATTTGGGATCGTTTCAAAGCAGATATTGACATTTTTTTTCAACTTCAAAAGTCTTTCTTCGTGGAGAGCGACTTTTAGTTTTATTCTCGAGGTGAAGAGGGCAGGCAGCTGCGTTTTATTGTACTATGTCATTTAAATGATTACTTTTTTGAATATGTTTTCTTGTAAATTCTTATCTTTGGTGTCAATGTATGTCTTTCTTTCTACAAACCAGCCCACTCAGTAATCCCCTTGCAGTATCTGTTTATAGAAGTGTGAACTTCGTTCATTAATCACAATTTAGACAGATGTGAAAGCCTATTCTTTTCTCAACATTTTGAGTATAAAATAACATGGTCGAGTTTTGATTCTTTAAAACAATCGAAATTACCTCAGCGAATCCCTGAATATATATCAAAAACAACCACACCACAAAATAATAAGAAAATGTCTGCATGATTACAATGTATGAAAGTGTTCAGATATGTTTTATTTATCGTTGTATGTATTCTGATCATGGAGACATTGGTTTATGTAGATAGTCATGTACTGAAGCAGTAAAAAATGAAATTGGGAGAAGTTGTTTCCTCTATTTTCATATATATTCAAAAGAAAAAATAAGCAAAAGACAAATCAATGTTCCCAGAAAAAACTTATCCGATATATTTATGCATATCAATGCATTCATAGAAATAGACTAATATATATGAATATATCTCACTATCGCAAATATATATATATATATATATATATATATATGTGTGTGTGTGTGTGTGTGTGTGTGTGTGTTCGTGACTTTCTGTTATATCTCTCTGTGTTTGACTTTCTCTTCCAATATATATATATATATATATATATATATATATATGCATATGTGCGTGTGTGTGATTTTCTGCTATCTCTCTATCTGTCTGACTTTCTCTTCCAATAAATATATACATATATATATATATAGGTGTGTGTGCGTATGTGTGTGTGTGTGTGTGTGTGTGTGTGTGTGTGTGTGTGTGTGTGTGTGTGTGTGTGTGAGACAGAGACAGAGAGAGAGAGAGTATTATATATCTAACATTGCGATAGCGAGATATATGAAAATACTTATATAAAGTAAGGCATATATATGAGTATTCTTGATGGTCGGCAGGATTACCTTGCTGAACTGGATGCATCCATTGTGTTCTAAGCCCTGTAAACAATATGAAAAAAAGAATGTGTGAGGAACATATTTGATAATTCTATATATGTATGTATATTGGGGGATGATTTTGTCCTACCTTTCTCTTTGTCTGACGCCTCTGTCTGTCTGTCTCTGTTTCTCTGTTTCTCTCTCTCTCTCTCTCTCTATATATATATATATATAAATATATATATAATTATCAAATATCTTCCTCAAATATTTCCTTTTCCCATGCTGCAAAGTAACCCCACCAATAATCAAGAATACGTCATATAAGTATTTTCATAAATCTTACTATCGTAATGTTAGATATATGATACTCTATTTCTCTCTCTCTCTCTCACACACACACATACACGCACGCGCGATCACACACAGACCTATACACATACACACAAACATATATATTCAGACAGACAGACAGACAGACAGAGAAAAAACAGGTGGAGAAGAATAGCAGACGGGAAGTTTGCGAAATTTTTTTTAAAAAAAGCAAATTATCTGTTTTGGTTCAACGATACTTCATCATCATCATCATCATATCGTGCTGGTAGCACGGATATCCCTGACCCTTTCTCGCCACTCCTCCCTATCGTTCATCGCCCTAGGTAGGTCTTTAGGACAACATCCTGTATCCTCACATAGCTGCTGAATATACGTTCGAGCTGGTCGACCTGCTTTTGCGCGGCGATGTGTGGGGATCCATAAGAGTACATCTCTTATGAGTTCATCTCTGCTTCTCCAGCAGTGTCCTGCATGTCTGGTTCGTCTAACTTGAATAGTTTTCGTGATAGGGGGCAGGTGGCCGTACAGTTGGTGTCTTGTGGGGTGTTGCTGCCAGGACTTGTTCAGGATTGCACGCAGCATTCTTGTGTAATTGCCATCTAGTTTCTTCTCCAGCCGTTTTGTTAGCGTCCATGTAGTGCATCCATATAGCAGTATCGATGTGACCGCTGCCTCGAAGAAACTGCGTTTCATTTTATCGGTTAGGTCTGATTTCCATATAATCGATAGCTATTGATAGCTGTCCCTGCTTTCGTTAACCTCGTTTCGATGTCCTTTTCGGTTGATTCGACGCTGCTTCCTAGGTACGTGAATTTGTCTACTAGTTTAAGTGGGGTTCCTTCTAGAGTGGAGATGTCCCCCGTTTGGTTATAGCACATATATTCCGTTTTGTGTGCATTAACATAGAGGCCTATGCTTGCTGCTGCTCGTTCCAAACTATGCAGAAGTGTTTCGGCTTGGTCAGGTGTATTTGCCAGTATCGCTATGTCATCGGCGTAGTCGGCGTCGGTTATTGTTGTTGCGGGGTATCTTCTGCTTCTTTTCTTCGTCAGTTCGAAGCCATTCTCTTTGATTTTGTCAATCGATGTTCTAAGTACGTAGTCTAGACAAATGATAAAGAGGTACGGGGCCAGCGTGTCCCCTTGTAGTACTCATGCTACAATGTCAAAGTATTCTGTGTCTCCATCCGGTGATCGTACTTTTACTTTAGTGTTTCTATAGAGAATCGTTATTGCCGCTACGGTTTCTTTAGGTATGCCGTACGCTAGTAGGATTTGTTCCATCTTTCCTCTGTGAATGGAGTCGAAAGCCTTGGTAAAGTCGACAAATATTAATGTCGCTTGTAGGTTCTTTGCCTGTACACCTTCAAGGATTCTGCGGATGGTTAATATTTGTGAGGTCGTGGATCTATTTCTTCGGAAGCCATTTTGGTTTTTTCTAAGTATGTTGTCGATTTTGGGTTCTATTCGGTTTCGTAGTAGGGCATTGTAGATTTTGGCTGCTATGGAAGTAAGTGTTATGCCTCGGTAGTTTTTGGCTAATCCGAGGTCCCCCTTTTTAGGGAAGGGGAGTATGCATCCCTTCATCCATCTATCTATCGGATTTTGATTGTATACAGCGTTGCAGTGGCGGAGCAGTATGTCGTCGAATTGTCTGGTCTTCCATACTTCCGGGGGAATTTCGTCCAGCCCTGCAGCTTTCCTATTTTTAATTTTTCTGAGAACCGAGTCGAGTTCTTCTTGTGTGAACAGTCCTAGTTTAATGTCTAATTGTTTGCTAATTATTCTGGTGATTGGTTCATGCCTTATTTTTGGTGGGTTTCCAAGTAAGTTTTCGAAGTGCTGTTTCCACAGTTTTATTCTTTCTTGTTGGTTTGATGCTTTAAGTTTTGCTTTGGCTGTGTTCTTTCTTCTGCTCACTTTGTTTATTGTTTGCCAGGCTATTCTAGATTTTCTATCTTCCACCGAGTCTCTAATCTTATCTATCTGATTTTGAATGTATTCTGTCTGTTCCTTTATATATATGCCTGCTAATTGATATTGTGCCGTTTTTAGTTTTAAGGCATTTGTGTTTGTTGGGTTTTTTCGATAGTTTTTGGAGGCTGTTTTCACTAGTGCACGTATTTCTCTCACCGCTAAATTTTCCCATGGGACTCTATATTTAGTTTTAATTTTTGTTGGAATGTATTTTGCTGCTGCCTCGAGGTGTGCATTGAAGAAATTTTCTTATTCGTCGTTTGGTGTACTTTTTTCCGTCTTTTCTTGTAGTGTTTCGAATCTGTTTCTTAATTCTAATACGTATTTATCTCTTATATCTTTTTTTTTTTAATAGGGCCCAGTCATAGTGTTTGGTGGTCGCTGTTCGTTTAGCGTTTTTTCGTAGGCTTAATCGTATTTTCGCCGTGACTATTCGGTGATCGGTGGACACACCCTCAAAAGAGGAGTATGCCTCGCAATTCAATGCACTATTCTTCCATTTCTTGTTTATAAGGACGTAGTCTATCTAAGCTTTAGTATTGTTTGCGTACGTGTATGTCCATAGTTTGCCCTCTCTTTTTTGGTAGTTTGTATTGAGGCATGCTAATCTATTTTCTATTATGAAATCTGTTAGATGTTGCCCATTCCTATTTGACGTGTTGTGGAGGTTGTATTTGTTGTTTCCGTTTTTCCTGATTTGGGCATTCATGTCTCCGCCAATGACTAACATGTTTTGTTTCGGGATGCTACGCACTAATGAGGATAACTCATCGTAGAAGGTGACTAGTTAATTTTCTTCACTAACATTGGTGGGGCTGTAGCATGAGATGATTGTTGCTCTGGGGTTTCCGTTAAATGTAGCTGCCATCATTCTAGGTTGTATTTTCTCAACGCTATTAAGCGTTTTTAGTGCTCTAGGTCCTATATGTAATCCTACCCCTCCTACTGCGGCGTTGACAGAGTTTTTCCATGCAGATACAGTGGCGAGCGACCAGCCATTGCCAGTTTCGTGATATTTGATATCTTCTGTGTGCGTGTATCTGTGTTCTTGTATGCATATTATGTCTATCTTATGTTCTTCGGCCGATGCGATTAGCTCTGGGAGTTGTCCTATTCTATTTAAGGTTCTTACGTTAAATGTGGCTATTTGTAGAGTTTGCTTGCATTTTAGTTGTTTTGATTGTTTGAGCTCTGTAGCTGATTTTTCGAACACCGAGGCCAGGGCTCCAACCTCAGCAGGACGCGCCCCTTTTTTACCCGCGCGAAGAGCGATGCGGTTTGTGTGAGTGGTTTGAGTGTGGGTCATGGTTATCTTTCGATGGCTGTTTTATTCTCTTTTATAGAAGCCACTCTTATAGAGGAGCAGCAGTAGTTCCCCGATCGAACTAGCGATCCTGAGCGTAAAGTCGTCAAACCCACGTCCAGGACCTGTTTGGGTATTGAGTTTGGTCGTACATGGGTTTATTCAAATACCTTTACGTACATCATGCTGCTTCCCATGTGTACGCAAAAAAAAGGGGGGGAGGGTAATTTTGGTTTAAGTTTTAAGTTTTAACTTAGTTAAAGTCCAACATTAAGGTACTTTCGTATGACTTTCACTGGTACTGACTTGTGCTTTTTTTTGCTGTATTGGGACTTTTCCTAGGTTTTTCATTTTTTTTTTTTTTACTACAGTTGGGAACTTAGCAGGCTTCAGGAATTATATAGCTTAACAAA
>CAUZXS010002435.1:0-45000 GCA_963585895.1 Sepioteuthis lessoniana | reverse complement strand
AGTATAGAATACGCCAAAGGCATCTCTGCAGAGCGTTGAGACTCCCACAAACGAGTGTTCTGGACATGACATTAAACCAACTGATAGCAAGGTCTAGTCAGAGAAGCTATAAGAAATGTGGAATAACCCTTTCATTGCCATTGCAGTGATAGCACCTGCTTTGTGTCCAATCTATGAGTCAGATAGAACTGTTTAACATCGGAACAGTGAGTAAACAAATGACTAATGCTAAAGTGAATTGTTTGAAACAAATACATTGGACCATTTACCTGGGTGTAGAATATGACAGATGGTTAAGAGAATCGTTAGTGATATACAACAATACTTGGAACCATTTAAATGTAGGTAAATAAATCATTTTAATAAATAGAATTATTTGCATTTGATAGTAATACTTCAAACCATCTATCTGTGAGCAAAAATGAGCTCAGGTTGGTTTTAAAATGTTATCAACAAAATATGTTAACATATGTTATGTATCCAGTATATACGTATGGCATTAAAAAGCCTACAATTCTTGATATGCCATAAAACCAAACCGAACCAAACCAAATCTTTCTAGTATAATATCATATTTTATTACATTAAATTTCAAATATTTGTTACTGATGGGTGTATAATTTTTCTTGAATATGAAAGTATTAATAGAATATTCAGTCTTTAGATTCGTAGACTATTTATATATTTGGTAGACTTAGCAATATTTGACACAAGGACAGTGAAAACTTATGAATAAGGATCTGCCTGTCATGCTCATTAATCATTATATAAACCTGAGTGACCCTGGTCCCTTGTACATAGATTTCTTATAATAAATATCATGTTCTTGGTAAAACATATATACCTCTTCATGGCCATCACTCCCAGGTCCACTCAACCCCGGAGTGGTAGAACCAGATTCGGTACTCTATATGGGTCAAATAGAACTGTTTGACATTAAAACTGTGTAATTATGCAAAATAGAATTCTTTGAAATTGAACAGTTCTCTCATTTAACTGTGTGTAAACAAATGACTGATGTATAACTTAATTGTTTGTGCGACATAACAATAATTTGAACTATTTAACTTTGTTGACATGCTTAACTGAATTGTTCGAAGTAGAAATGATTGATCATTTAACTGTGTGTCAACACGCGACTGGTGTTTAACTGGACGCTCAGTGATACATAGCAATACTTGAAAACTTAAAACTGTGAGCAAACAAACGATTTGTAACAAATATAATTATACGTGTTATAGAGAAATAAGTTAAACCATTTAACCGTGTGAAAAATTGAAGTCAGACTCGTTTTAAAAAGTCATTTTGTTTTTTGATGGCATATCAACAATCTCGTGTTATTTAACGCCAAATCAATCCTTTTCAGAAGGAGAGTTGTAGTACTATTTATTCCATAGATGGAGGTTAAAGGGGTCATAATTTCACAAGGGTATTAGTCCGAAAGTTAACGTAATAGCGCAACTTGAGTTCGAAATCGCGTACTCAAATGCCGCAGTGCATCTCTTTAACCATTACAGCATGGGAACCCCCCCTCTCTCTCTCTCACACACACACACACACACACACACACACATACACACACACACACACACACACACACACACATATATATATATATATATATATATATATATATATATATATATATATATATATATATATAGGATTTGACATTAACTAACTTACAAAATAGCATAAAACCAAACGAAAACAAACCAAACATAAAATAAGCGATTCAATGAAAGGCACTTACGAATGAATAAAGAAATGATAACGGACATCTGATTATAGTCTACAAACTAAAATCAACAACCAAGCATAAGTTACGTTTTTGAAAAATTATCATTAATTTATCTTGAACAAAAAATGATAGAGTTAAACCGAAATCAATAATGATGGCACTGTTATGATAATCTAACCTATTAGAATAGATTAATGTAATATAACACAGCATATCAATTTAAATAATGGAAAGCGTAAAGGGAGAAACTGATTTTCTTCGATTTAATAGCACGACACAACGCCATAAGGACCAATTATGTTTAAGTGATAATAGTTAATAGGTGACAGAATAGAGAGTGGATGTTATGTACTGACAAAAACGAAACTATTAATCATATGTGAGAATGAAGCAAACAATCGCAAAAGATGAACAAAACAAGACACACTGAGTGACGAAGGTGATCCCCTGGGATTTGTGCAAGAAATTGAATTTTGACCATACAAAGAAGTGGTATTTGCAAAAATCGAAATTCGTCCCGGAGAATGAGACGAAAAATCGTCTCTGGGATTTTGAGATACATACGGATAACCAACTCATTGCAAGATGACCATACCTAGTGATAGTTAACAAAAAAAAAAAAAAAAAAAGAAAGAGAAATTTATTAGTAGTAGACTTTTCCGTTCCAGTAGACCACAGAGTAAAATCGAAAGAAAGCGAAAAGAGAGACCTCACCAGAAGATTAGAAAGAAACAATTGAATATAAAGGTGATGGTGAAATCAATTCTAATTGATGTACTTGTAGCCATCCCCAAATGATAGATTTAGATATTAGAGGACGAGTAAAGACCATCCAGATTGCAGCAAAACTAAGATCTGCTAGAATACTCAGAAGAGCCTTGGAGATTTGAGGAGACTTGCGCTCACTCAAAATCTAGTGAAAAACCATCTGCTAATGCTATTGTGAAAAACTCTTCAAGGAGTAAAATAATAATAATAATAATAATAATAATAATAATAATAATAAGAAGAAGAAGAAGAAGAAGAAGAAGAAGAAGAAGAATAGACCGAGTGGTAGTTAATCAAAAGAAGAAAAACTGCCTAATTGTGAACTTATCCGTTTCGGCTAATCACCAGATAAAATTAAAAGAAAGTGAAAAAAAAAAAAAAAGATAAGAAACTAGACCTAGCAAGAGAATTGAGAAAACTATGGAACATCAAAGTGACGGTAATACCAGCAGTAATTGGTGCGCTTGGTACAGTCGCCAAAGGATTAATGAAAATAATGGAACTGAGGGACTTGGAAATAAGAGAACGAATGGAGACAATCCAAACGACAGCGTTATTAAGATCAGCCAGTTTACTGAAAAGAGTCCTGCAGACTTGAAGAGAATTACAAGCACCAGTGGAAGACCATTGGCTTCATCTGGTGTGAAAAACTCTCGCAATAATAATAATAATAATAATAATGATAATTACTAAATGAAAGTAAAAAACAAAGAAGAAGAATCGAAACCATCCAGACTACAAGATTGTTAACATCGTCTATAATTCTCATAAGTGTTGTTAACAATCTTGTGGTCTGGATAGTTTCGATTCTTCTTCTGATTTCCAATATTTTTCCTAGGCCGTTGGGACCTATTCCAAGCAGACGAGAAAGATTGATATCAATATCACCCTAACATTCCACAGATTTTTCAATTCTCAAGCAAGGTTCATATGTTTCTCAAATTTTTTGCTTTCTAATAAACAACATCTCACTCCTGATAACCTGGACCTAGCTATAAAAAAAAGGGAACCTTAAGAGAGAAACGGAATTTCTTCTAACAGCAGCACTGACAACGCCATAAGGACCAATCATATCAGAGCGAGTACAGATAAGACGCAATAAAACAGTAAATGTAGGTTTTGCGGTGACAGAGACGAAACGACCTATCACATAATAAGCGAATGCAGCAAATTAGCACAGAGGGAGAATAAGGCGAGACACGACTGGGTGGGCAAGGTGATCTACTGGGAAATGTGCTAGAAATTTCACCATACTAACAAATGGTATATGCACAACCTAACACCTGTCCTAGAAAATGACACGCATAAACTCCTATGGGACTTAAACATAGATACGGATCCCCTAATCCTGACCGGAAGACCAGATCTTATAATAATCACCAAAAAGAAGAGGATTTGAAAAATTGTCGACTTTGCTATCCCAACGGACCACAGAATAAATCTGAAGGAATGTGCAAAGAAGGATAAGTACCTCGACCTTGCTAGAGAATTGAAAAAGCTGTTGAACATGAAAGTAACGATTGTGCCAATTGTGATTGGAGCCTTTGGCACGATAACTAAACGATTATTAAAAGGCCCTGAGGACTTGGAAGTAGACGGACTGGTAGAGATTATCCAAACGACAGCATTGCTGAGAACGGCCAGAATACTGAGACGAGTCCTAAAGGCTTAAGGAGACTTGCTGTCACTCAAATGCCAGAGAAAAAGCATCAGGTAACACTGAAGTGAAAAAATCTAAAGGAGTAAATAATAATAATAAACATCTCCCATAACAAAACATTGACATGGCTAAGAAAAGCAAACATTAAGAGAGAAACAGAATCTCTCCGAATGGCAGCGCAAAACAGTGTCATAAGAACCAATCATATCAAGGCGAGGATAGATAATATGCAACAAAATAGCACATGTGGGCTATACGGTGACAGAGATGAAACCATCAATCACATAATAAGCGAATGCAGCAAATTGGCACTGAAGGAGTACAAGGCTAGTGACAAGTGGGTGGGCAAAGTGATCCACTGGTAAATGTGCAAGAAACTTAAATTTTACCATGCCAGCAAATGGTATATGCACAGCCCAGTACCTGTCCTAGAAAAGGACACACAAAGGACATACAAACGGATCACAAAACTCGGCCAGAAGACCAGACCCAATAATAAACAAAAAAGAAAAAAATGCAAAATTTTTGACTTTGCTGTGCCACCTGACCACAGAATAAAACTGAAAGAATGTGAAAAGAAAGATAAGTACCTCGACCTTGCTAGATAATTGAAAAAAACATGAAGGAGACAATTAAACCAATAGTGATTGGTGCTTTTGGCACGGTAACTAAAGTATTATTAAAAGACCTGGAGGATTTGTAAGTTAGCAGCCGAGTGGAAACCATCCAAACGACAGCATTTTTGAAGACGGCCAGAATGCTGAGAAGAGTTCAGTAGACTGGAGGAGACTCGCTGTCACTCAATCTCCTTTGAAAGACCATCAGCTAACGCTGATGTGAAAAATCTATTGAGTAAATAATAATACCAATAGAGAAGAACTGATTAGAGCTACCAGAAAAATAGTGGCAACTTGAAGACCAACAGAACGAAAATAACTAGAAAACAAAAGTGGGGAAAAAACAACTCTATGGCTGTGTTAAGCGACTTATAAGCAACATCTTAAACGTGAAAACTTGGACATGGCTAAAAAAATAAACCTTAAGAGAAAAACTGAATCTCCCCTAATAAAAGCAGAAAAAAACACCATAAGAACCAATCCTATCAAAGCGAGAATAGATAAGATGCAACAAAATAGCAAACGTAGGTTTAAACTGGGATAGAGACGAAACGATCGATCACATAATACACGAATGCAGCAAATTGGCACAGAAGGAGTATAATACTAGACACGATTGAATGTGTAAGGTTATCCACTGGAAGTTGTGTAAGAAATTTAAATTTGAACATAGTAACAAATCGTATATGTATAACCCAGCATTTGTCCTGGAGAATGAGACACATGAAATCCAATGTGTTTTTGACAAACAAACGCATCACCAAATTTTAGCCAGACGACCAGACCTTATAATAATCAACATAAAAAAATACAATTTGCAAGAATGTGGACGTTTCTGTCCCGGTTGATCGTAGAGTAAAATTAAAAGAAAATGAGAATAAGGATAAATACCTGGACCTTGCTCAGGAATTTAAAAAACTGTGGAGCATGAAAGTGACAATCGTACCAACAGTGATTGGTGCTTTTGGCACAGTCACCAAAGGATTATTAAAGGGACTGAAAGACTAGGATATGAGAGGATGTGTGGAGACCATCCAAACTACTACATTATTGAAAACGGCTAGAATACTTAGAAGTGTCCTGGAGACTTGAAGTGTTTTGCAATCACTCAAACTCCAGTAAAAGACCATCAGTTAAAGCTAATGTGAAAACTCTAATAATAATCATAAAAATAAAAAGAAAGTGAAAAGAAATATAGTTACCTGGACCTTGTAAGCGAACCTTAGAAAGTTGTGAACATTAAAGTGACAATCATACCAATTACAACTGGTGCTCCAGGTACAGTCACCAAAGTATTATTAAAAGGACTGGAGGTCTTTGAAATAAAAGCTCGAGTGGAGATTATCCAAATTACTACGCTATAGACATCGGCAAGAATACTTAGAAATGTCCCGAAGACTTGAGGAGTCTAGCTGTCCCTCAAACTTCTGAGAAAGACCATCAGCTCACGTTGATGTGAAAAACCCTTAAGGATTTAAAAAATAACGCGCGAACAAATGGTATATGCACAAACCAGCATCTGTTCTGTAAAATAAGACTCACAAACTCCTCATAGATTTTGAGATACAAACGGGTCACCAAATCTCGGCCAGACAACCAGTCCTTATAATAATCCACAGAAAAAGAGAAGTTGCAGAAATGGGAACTTTCTTGCCCCGGATGACCACTGAGTAAAATTGACCGACTGGCACCAGAGCCAGAGCACAAGTGACCAGATCCACGCACCGGTTACACGCTGTAGCTCCATAAAGCCCCAGTCGTATTCTCGAGATGACATAGACCATATCTCTGAAGGAAAAGAGGGAAACTCGCCAGTATTGAAGATTGCATAGATGCAACAATTCAAGGGCTCGGCGAATACAATAAGAGAGCAAAGAAAGACTTATTACAACAGGTAGAAACAGCAATGGCAACATAGGTATAAACAGAAAAACAATATAAATGAGAAATAGAAATATGATAAAAAAAACAACTGTACGGATACTTCAATCAACAAAATGGGGAGATGACATACGAGAAGACCGGGAGATGGTTAAGAAAGAAAACATCGAAAAAGAAGAATTATCTTTTTTTATAACAACATTCAATAATACTACAATGACCAATTATACTAAGGCGAAAATTGACAGTAGACGATGGAATAAATGGAGAAAATACTTTTAAAAAAAAGTTTTAATTGCCTAATAAACTAGAATAGTAACTAGCTCAAAAGAAGTACAAGACTAAACATGATTGAATGAGAAAGGTGATCCACTGGGAATCGTGGAAGAGATTTAATTTTACACTTCTGATAAATAACACATGGGCAAATCTGAATCCATTCTAGAATATTGAAGAGATAAATTTACCTGAGATTTTTATACAAACAGATCCCTCAATCTTTGACAGAAGATTAGACCCAATTATTTAAGAGGAAATAAGAAGTTCTCGTCTCGTGGATTTTGCCGTTCCAGCGGACCAAAAGCGAAAATCAAAGAAAGCGAAAAGACAGGCAGATAATTGCACTAAGCTTATAACAAATTAACAGATACTTTTGAAAGGTTGTGTCCAAGAAATAAGAAGTGTAATAGAAATTACCTCAAAAAAGATATCGTGATGCGACGATGGGCTTGCTATTAATACATGGCTAGTAAATACATGCTAGTAAAATATCGTCACAAATAACGTAAAATCTATTCTAGTAATATAATGAAAGCTGCATATGATGCTTCTGGTGCTGCTGTTGCTGTTGCTGCAGATGAAATGATGATGATGATGATCATCATCATCATATTTTCATCTTTTCTTCTTATTCAATTTTTTTCAGTTCGCATTATTTACTGGGTAAAGTGAATTATGGCTTTTAATTAATTGATAAAATGTAGTTTGAATAACAGAAACTTAAAAAGGATGCAACAAGCACCAGAGGAAATGTTTCACGTTGAAATCTGACAGAGCAGTCATATTCAAGCTGTGTAAATAGGAACGCAGCGATGCGTGGCCGTAAGCAGATCACGTGGGTTGATAGCCGGAAGCAGGTTATGTGGATTGACAACCGGAAATAATGGGGGAGGGGCTTTGTGAAATGATATATGCAGTCACGCACAACAGTAACGGTCGGTCTCAAAGAAGTCCGTTTTGCAGTCTCAGTCTGGGATACACGATAGGACTGTCAAGGAGTTCGGTGAGCTTCATGAGGAGTCCAGTGCCTATTCACCTGCAGAGAAACAGAAGACGTGCTCGTGGGGTTTTGAGTATGGATGCATTGCGTACTTAATAAGTTAAGGGTCAATATAGCAATCCTCCGTGTGTCTCCGTCTCTCTTACACTTTCAGTCAAGTTCAGACTCTTTCGAGAAATTAAGTTTGAAGATTTATATTGCTTTTACAACGAACTGTTATGCCTCTTCATTATGGTTGTTCATTGTGGTTTCATTCATTTATAATACCATTATATAACATAAAGTCGGAAAACCCATCGACTTATATTAAAGTCCCAGCCTGAATAGATAAACGAATAATGTTAAATTTAAATTTGGTGCTATTTTGAGAGATTGAAACTGAATCAAACTTGTTAACGAAAGGTTATTACATTTTACTGTAAATTATTGACCGTTCATATTTCGGTCGACTATGTTTTCTAAAATTCATTCCGACATTTGACTCGACTTTACAAAATATGTTCATCTCATTATATTTTAATAACTACCAAAAGGCAGAATTTGTAACAATTGTTGTTGAATCTCTACCAGTCTTAACACTTGTCAAATTTTTTGACCTCTCCTCTGCCCTTCAAACTTTAGGCCATAACAATTCCTTCTGCAACAGCCCGGGTCAGAATCGGCTTTAATGGCGATCTGCGTTTGAAGTCTATAAACTTCAACTATTCTCATAATTCGAAAATATTATTATGTCTCAGACATCCAAAAATGCCTTTGGTACTTGCTGAACGCAGCGAGGGCGGAATCTAGGGCCACTTATATATATTGAAGAGTTGCAAAACTTTATTCCTAAAAGTTTTTCAGTTATTTCATATAGCTACGACTCATGCCGGTTTTTCATACGTCTACTTTCTTTATTGTCTACTGAGTCTAACCAGTCCGATGACTTAAATGAGTTATCTTAGAAAGACAGAAAAAAGTATCCAACCGTGCAAATTAGATCATTGCACCTGGACATTGTTTTGTTAGTTTTATTTCACTTTATGGAAGCCCACAGACATTATAATTTCTTACGAATGTTAAAATTTCACACTGAACTAAAATCTTTTGTATTAATAATTTTAAGAAAATGGTTTTAAAATTTTAATAAGAATTAATGAGATATATGTAAACCCCTACGAGGATTTCTAGTTTAAGGCAGGTTGGTTAATTTTAGTGTATATCGACCCTTATTGGGTTATTTAATGATGCATTTGCTCTTTTAACAAGGAATTATTTGCTTTAAAGTAACTAAAATGAATTTTTATGCTTGTTTGTGTTTTATGTCATATCAACGTTTGTTGGTTATTTAATGACAAATCCATTTTTAAACAAATAATCAGTTCTATTTCAAATAGTTCAGTTTAACATAATTCCAGTTTAATTGTCAAAAACATTTCTATTTCAAGCAATTCAGCTTAGTCAAACTGTTATAATTCAAACAATGGAGTTTAGTATGAGTATAGATTTTGTCTACATAAATGTCAAAACAGTTCTATTTCAAACAATTTAGTTTAGCATAAGTACAGTTTTAATGTAAAAAATACTGCTATTTCAAACAATTCAGTTTAGCATAAGTATGTAGTTTACATATCAAAACAGTTCTATTTCGAGTAATTCAGTTTAGCATAAGTACGCAGCTTAGTTCTACTTAACCTAAAGAGAGACCTATCAGTTACTACCACGCTGGACCACAGTGGACCTGGTTACGATGGCAATAAAGGAGTGCTCTGCATTCCCCAAAGCACCAGCATCACTGAAATTTACCAGATTGTTTAGTGTCATATACAGGACACTCACTACAGAGGTGTTGTTGTTATATTGTACAACCCCAGCCGACTGGGGAATATTAATTTTCAAACAGCAAGAAGGAGTTTAAATAGTTATTATATGTTAACTATTCTTAATAAAAATAATTTGCACAAAACTATATTGTTTCATGTGTCACTGTGTAATACCTATAGTTTTAAAATCATTAAATGGTTTCATGTTATCCTATCTACAGGTAATGTGTTCTTCAAAATGACACTGTTTCAACTACAACTTTTATGTCATAATAATAATAATAATCATATTTTTTCACAGTTATATAATTTAAAGCATTCCATCGAATTTGCAAATAATTTATAAACAAATCTATTTTATCCATAGAGGTAAACCTAACAGTTTCTATTACGTTAACACTGATCTGTGTACAACTAGAAAAATAAGTCATTCGAGCTTCATCATCGGATTCGGTTTAGTGTTCTACTTAAGATGCAACAAGAAGTTTTATAAATTTATTAAAATGTATATCATAGGTTGAATATAAGGGAAGTCCGTGAGTTTTGGGAGTCGAGGGAGCATCTATTTAGTCCTGCGAGCCCAGAATAAAATTGCCTAATGAAAATCCTGATTTCTATAGTGCTGCTCCTCAGTGACCTAATAAATTAATTCTTTTTTAACTTTTAATAAGACATTCTTGTCTCATTTGTTCATTTTAAACCAATAAAATTTGTCATTTTCTTTACTCCAAAAAAGGATCATATAAACCCCACAAAAATTGACAAAAATGTTATCAATTTTTAATGATTAAATGTCCAGGTTAAAAGTGCAGTAAGGTTAACATATGAACCTTTTAGACCTTATTTTCATAGGTAATGAGAAAATAGAATTTTAAATCAAGAAATTAATTGACCAGTCAGATTGGACACTAAACAGTCTGATGGTGACGTTCAAGTGATGCTGAAGCTTTGTGAAATGCAGAGCACCCCTTTATTGCTATCGCTCCCAGGCCCTCTCTGGCTTAGAGTGGTAGCACCTGTAGGCCCCTATATATGGGTTAAATAGAACTAATCTGAGTACTTATACAAAATTAAATTACTTGAAATAGAACTGTTTTGATATTTAAACAACGTACTCATGCAAAACGGACTTGTTTGAAATAGCAGTATTTTTGACATTGAAACAGTTCTTATGCTGATCTGAATTGTTTGAAATAGAACTCTTTTGACATTTAACTCTGTGTAGACGGAAACTATTCCTATACTAAACTGAATTATTTGAATTAGAACTGTTTGACTTAACTGAATTGCTTGAAATATGTTTTTGACAACTATACTGTGTACGTATGTTAAACTGAATTGTTTGAAAAAGAACTGGTTTTTCATTTAAAAATCAATATGGCATTAAATAAGCTACAAATGTTGATAAGCCATTAAATCCAACCAACCAATCAAGAAATCAAATTATAGTTTATCAAAGTTTTCCTCGTTCCCAAATGATACCAGCATTGGAAAAATAAGGAAACAAAATTTCGGCATTTGTTTACCATTACGACGCTTTTAACAGGGGTTATAAAACTAATCTCAAATTGTGTTTCATTTTTTCAATAATGATGTAACATAAAAAAGAAAATAAGAAAATCCCATAAAAACGAGTAAAACATATACTAAGAAAGTTGATGTGTAGTCAGGGTGATTGTAGACAAAGACTTTCTTTATTCTTCGTGTTTTTATTCAATTGATTTCATTGCTTCATCTTTTTATTTGTAATTGGAAAATTCAGGTACCGAAAAAACAAGCCAGTTCATATCTCATTTATACTTTTAAACGTTTTAAATGCACAATTATTTTAATAAGATGGGAAGCGTAAGAATAATATCGTAAATCAATAAATAAATTATGATTTTGTAAATAAATAATTTTATAAAATGAAAATCAAGAGTAGGAGTAATTAAATAAATAAATACATTATTGACTGACATTAATGGGATTTCAAGCAACCTGTGGTTATTTAATGCCATTGTACATTGATATTTACGATTTTGGTGTAGTTTTTTATCATATATTTTTTTACACTTGGTTATCAAGTAAAAAGACGAATAATTTGCTCACAGTTGTGTAGATTCAAGTATTCCTTTCTAATACAATTAACAATATGGTTTCAAGTATTTACTCATATTTAAATTGAATCATTTGTTTGCCAACAGTTATATTTTTCAATTGATTAATAATAAACCATAGATAACAATTTGATTTTTAAGTAACTCATCTTACTACAAATAGATTATAATTATGTAATATTAGGTATTCCATCTAATACTAATTATTTTCACACAGTTCTAATTTAACTACAGATGGCAACTAAATGCTACAACCATTCTGGGTTTGAGTTGACTTAGAGTAATGCCATTGAAGATTTGTAGAACTAGATCTAACTATCAGATGCAGTTTACTGTCATATACACAACAACCGTTTTTGTGAGGAGTAAATGGCGTTGAATAAATAAATGATGATTGAATTCATCGTTTAGACCAGGAAATAATAATAAATAATCAATTTCGGAAATGTTGGGCATTTTTTACCCAGGAAAAGATAACTCCTCCTTACTTGTCGTTCTTTCGGTGCCAGGGACGAGATAAGTATTGAGAAGTCCTCAGTTCATTGCCCTGAGCGAAACCACTTGTCGAGGCTAGTCATCAGCTTTGTATCACAAGCAAGATAACACGCCTGAAAAATTTGTCAGTCTAGCACCATGTCTTAGTTGATTTATCTAAGACATGGTTGCTTTAATGGAATGGACGAGATAACACGTCTTAAGTCGTTAGTTTAGAGCCATGTACCAGATATTTTCTCATACGATAGTGAGCTATTCTTTCGCAAAATGGCATCATCCCCTGGTGCAAAAACCGGTATTTACAAAGCTGTTTGCAGCCTGGTGTGAAGGCATGTTGAAACTGAAACTCTGTAATTTAGCAGTTGAAATGTCTGGTAAGTATCAAGGTTGTTCAAGCGCTGATGTAAAGGATACAAGGTCAGTTTAATACGCAATACCATGCCGATATCTAGCTTCCCGGAAGAAGAATTGCTCAGTTTCCTCAGTATTTCCATTGATAGGTACCCCACTCATTATCTCTCTCACAGGAGGAAAGTTGTGAAGGACTTCGCTTCAACTGAGTTATAAACATTATCAATGTACCTGTCGACTGGGACGGTAGAATACACCGACTAAATATCTGCCGAAGAGTAAGACTCCCCTAACGAGTGTCTTGGATATGATACAATACAATCTGATGCTGAGGCTTTAGTAATATTTAAGGGAATCCGAAGTAACTCTTTATCCATCGCTACCTGGTCCACTCTGGCCCTGAGTGGTAGCACCAAATAGGGTTCTATATATGGGTCATATAGAACTAAACTGTGTACCTATTCTAAACTGAATTACTTGAAGTAGGACCGTTTATCATTTAAAATGCTAAACTTAATTGTTTGAAATGTAATTCAGCGTTAAATGTCCCGAAAAGGGTTGATACGCCGTAAAACAAAACAACAAATCAACCTAAGAAGTAATCTTATCAAGAAAATATCAGCTACGGTTATCGGCAGTTGTAATACGCATGATATTTCTCTGACTTTCTACCAAGTCAGAATTTGACCGGAAATCATCTTACAATGGGTATTGGGCATGAATAAATTAAAATTCATGCGTGGCTATTCCGAAAAATCTTTGGTATTCTCTGCATTTCCGTTCAGGGGCGCGACAAGCACCATGCAATAAACCTGACATTCCCCACTTTATGACGAGAGGACAGGTGTGGTATGAGGGGAAAGTACAATTGGACCAAAGGAATAATTCTTAGTTAAACTACACGGCACGAATGAATGCGTTAATACACATGGTTAACGCCCAATGTATATTATGTGTACTCATACTTGAAGTTTATCAGTCATGGTATATCTCATTTACGGAATGATTAAAACGTTTTGTGAAGAATATTATTTTCAGCTGTATTTGAGTTTCCGAGCTTCTCTGCTTTTTATTATAGTCTCACAGAAACCTTAGAAAATGTATATTTCCACTGATTATATACTCTGTTAATACAATATTGATATACCTAGAGAAATCTGTTAAATAACTAATCTCATAGTTCCTAAAAGTACAATCATTAATTCTTTTTCTTAACCATTTTTATGAAATCCTCCAATTTAATCTTAAAATTTTCTACTCTATTTCTACTTTTGATCTGATTAAGCACTTTTTTCCATAAACATATCATCCTATCATCTAAAAATCCAATTTGATTGTAGACTTAAGTTTTAAAATTTCTAGTTTCAGGAGAAAAATGGAAAAATGCCTTTCAAAATAAGAAATTCAATTAAATTACTTTGAAAGTTTCACTAAAATCACCTCTCAATTTTTCTTGAAGTTAATCCTAATTTCTTTAATTTTTCCCTACGACTGTAATCTTCTATTCATTTTAATTATTTTTGTAAGTCTTTTGGTATGCCCTCCAATCTCAATATTCTACTCCAATTTCCATGTCTAGACACAAGAACCCAGTCTTGTGTTCAATATTCTATATGAGGTCTAATTAGAGTTTATACATTTTTAACAGCAACGTTTGCTTCTCCCCAACAAACCATTCCATTTGCCCTCCAAGACTAAATATCATTACACGTTTTAAATGATAATCAAAGCCAAACCTTAGCTGTCATTCCTTATTTATTTTTGTTTATCTCCTTGCGGCTTGGTTTATTTCAACTTCAATTTACTGGGCAATCGCTAGTAGGTTTTCTTTAAAAAGAAATTGTTCAAATACTGGACAGTTAGAAAAGCGTAGATAATAGACATTCTCCAAAGGAATTGTTATGCTGTTTGAATATTAAATATATATATATATATATATATATATATATATATATATATATATATAAAGTTGGTAAAATACAGTCTTATAAAAAATGTACATTTTGTTGTAGACTAGCCTATGATACTATTTCTTTACAACTGTCTAAAGCTTTGAGATGAGAGACATACAAAGACCTTTACCCGACCCGCCTATGTCTGGGGTTGGCAAACCGCGGACAGCGGGCTGCATGCGGTCCACTTCACTGTTCTGTGCGACCCACGGAAGCCTCTAAAAATTAATTTACTTAAATACATCTGTATATTTCCTTTTGATAATGGTCTGACAAGTAGTTTGGTATCCAAATCTATGTTATATCACAAGGTAAATCATTCATTGATATTAAAAAAAAACACAAGTCTTAGTACCAAAGCTTGAAGAACACCAGAGATTATTTTCTGTGTTTCAGAATGATTGTTAGAAATTTTGCTTTCATAGATCTCTCGGTTAGAAATAAAGAATATTTAGACGTATCTACGTTTTTTTTATATTTTCACTTGGAAGCAATAAGGAGATAAGGTATGAAATACATTGAAAAATTCCAAATATATAATATTTTAATGATTCATTTACTGTGAATATTCATTAATATTATCAATCCTTTCAAAAATATCAAATGATATTGATTCAGCATGGACAAAACCATGTTGGTTACAATTTTTAATATACCCTATGAAATTTAACAATTTAACATATGATTTCTAAAACACACACACACACACACACACACACACACACACACACACACACACACACACACACACACACACACACACACACACACACACACACAGACATATATATATATATATATATATATATATATATAGAGAGAGAGAGAGAGAGATCTATCTCTCTCTCTCTCTCTCTATATATATATATATATATACATAAGGGGAGCATTAAGATTTATAATCTTTTCATCTTTAGATACAGATTCATACGAATAACATCACATTTATCAGAAATTCTGCCGTAAATTATAATCAATAATAAAATCGTTTTAAACACACAATGAACACATTCTATTATAATGAGTGTTTTACAAAAATATATCAATACCAGTGTTCCAACATTGAAATCTGTTTGGCAGCGAACAGCGTAAAGCCTGAAAATTTAAAGCATTCTCTTCCATTAATAAACAATTTAAAGAAAATTAATAATTACATATCGTCAAGATTGTGAAATCTAGATGCAATTATCAGTTTACGGATAAACATAAAAAAGAAGGGACAGTTATAGTAGCAGCAAAAAGAGGAAATGAAAAACAAAAGTTAATTTATTAATTCTCTCGCATGGTCGCCGTTTGTTTTTTCAGACTATTTAGAGATATTGGGTGATATTTTTTAATCAGAAAATAAACACTATTAAGAAATAAATTCAGGTTGAGTTGTGGCGATTGTTTTCGTTAGATAATAGGAATATTTACACCTAAGATAATCAATTTTTTCTTTCAAAAGTCAGTTTAAAAAAGCAAAATAGATTAGAAATAATTTTTGCAAATAATGTAATTTTTGAAAAGCTATTTACTGGGCAATCGCAAGTAGGTTTTCTTAAAATAGAAATTGTTTAGATATTGGACAGTTTGAAAAGCGTAGATTCCAAAGGAATTGTTGTGCGGTTTGTATATATATATAGACAAAGTTGCAAAAAGACAGTCATATAAAAAATGTACATTTTGTTCTAGACTAGCCTATGATACTATTTCTTTACAACTGTCTAAAGCTTTGGGATGAGAGACGTATGAAGGCCTTTACGTGACCCACCTATGTCTGGGGTTGGCAAACTGCGGACAGCGGGCGTCATGCAGTCCATTTCACTGTTCTGTGCGTCCCTCGGATGCCTCTAAAAATTAAAAAAAAAAGAATAAACACTTTCACTTGAATCAAGAGTTAATTCTTTTGACTTTAAAAGATGCAGCCCTTTGATAATTCATAACACGGTGATGCCCACCACCGCCAAAAAAAAAAAAAAAGTTTGCCCCCACCCCTGGTCTATGTAATACCAATACTTAGCAGCCGACGCAGCTGGTTCTTTACAATACACTGAGTGCATCTCGGCAGAAAGAGTAATAGTCTCTCTCAACGAGTGTCCTGGATATAACACAAAATGATCTGATGGTGAGGTTCCAGTTATGCTAGAACTTTGGGGAATACGGAACACCTTTTCATTGCCATTGCTCTCAGGTCCATGATGGCCCAGGATGATAGGACCTGATGAAGTCCTATCTATCAATCAAAAATAACTGTCTGAAATTTAAACAGAGGGCAAATAACCGACAGGCAAATCTGAGTTGTATGAAAGAGAAGTGTTTGATCATTTAACTGTGAGTAAATAAATGATTGATGTTTAAATGAATTGTTAGTTATACATAGCATTACTTTGAACAATTTAACACTGCTGACTAAAAATAAATAGTAGAAATAGAACTGTTTATTCATTTAAATGAGTTTTATATAAATGCCTGATGTGTTAGAGATACATGGCAGTATTTTGAACCATTCAACTGTCTGCAAAAGTGATTATATCAAATAGAATTATTAGTGTTAGATAGTAATAATTGAAGGCATTTACCTATACAGATACAATTGCAATACGTGTATGCAACACACTATTTGAACCTCATTTAAAAATGAATACGGACAAACTAAACTCTTACATATAATGAATCTATTTAAATATGAGCAAACAATTGAGTAAAGTTAAATTGTGACTGTTGCATTGTAATATTTGAAGATATTGGTGTATGAACAAATAATTAATAGTAAATAGAATTATTCGTATTTGATAGCAATACCTGAAACCGTGTAAATGTGTGAAAAAATGAGTCCAGGCTCGTTTAGAATTTTCATAAGATTTTTAAAAATCATATATATTTATATGTATAAACAGGATGTGGCTTTAAATAGCCTACAATGGTTGATATGCCTTAAAAACAAAGAAAATCCAACCAATTCTTAGCAGTCTTCTGCGTACTACTAATGGGTACAGACTAGTATACCTAAACATTCTTGGTTCCGGTAAAAAAAAAAAAAACACATTTAGAAGATGTGTATAATTTTAATGGTATGTCAACCCATCTTGGTTTATTTTATACGTTCAAGGTTAGGGAACTGCATTATTTGTTCGTTCATATTTTCTTTTTTTATGTTTGTACTTGTTTCTTAAGACTTATTTGCGCATTGTCCAAACAAATATAGAATAATTTTTGCTCATAACTATTTGTCTCATAGATAGAATGCTGACTGGTATTTTAATCTGGGTGTAATGACAATGAAGGAGTACTCAACACTGTTTTGAATTCCAGAAATGAAGCCTTACCATCAGATTCAGTTTTGTGGTTTTTTTTTTTTTTTGAGTGACTGGGTTATAACCCCACAAAAGCGGAAAGAGTTAGCATATTCTAAGCCTTGCTGATAATGCTATATATATATATATATATATATATATATATTAGTAAAATACTCAACCCTAGTCGGAGGTGACCCAAGGGATTCCTATTCAATAGATACTACACCGGGGTGTTGGAGGGGGTGCTACTAGTTTTCCAGGATTGCTCCACTTTATCCTTGATTACTACCTTATGATACTGAGTGTTAAGCAAGGAGGCATCGAATATCATTTTTTGAGTTTTTGCTTGACTTGACCGGGGATTGAACTCCGGTCTACAGGGCCATTCTACTGGTCCAATGGACCAGTAATATATGTATATGTAGTATTGTAACAATGTTGGTTCTTACTATTTCACTTTATGAATTTGTGGCTGACCAAATGTGATATAATTTGGAGTGTGCTCAATATCTGTTATAGAGCTATTATAAAATAATAATGACTAGTAAATATATATTAGATGATATATACATTTAATAGCATGGAAGCTTGTCGGCAATGTCAGATTTCATTAAATTTTATAAAGGACAATCATCAGGCTGAGAACGAAAGATAATGAAGAAATCGAACAAAATCGAAAAATACAGTCAGAACCGTTAGAATTGTCTACGACTCTTCATGTGTACGTTTGAGAGAGAGAGAGAGAGAGAGAGAGAGAGAGAGAGAGAGAGAGAGAGAGAGAGAGTGTGTGTGTGTGTGTGTATGTGTGCGTGTGTGTGTGTGTGTTGGTTATATTTGTATATTATTGTGTATGGACGTATAGGTGCTGTTTAGTATATGTGTGTATGAAGATACATACGCAGCGCGATAAATTTGAATTTGTCTCCCGGATGTATGAGACGTTATATGCAGCCGAATTTGCAATAGAATGACCGAGAAAAATTTTCATTTGTTTCTGAATATATTTATATGTTTGTAGTGGTGCTTTTAACTAAGGAACAAAGTATCATCGTAGCATTTCGAAGAAAATAGTTTCGATTTGTATGCGTAATAGGCGAGTGTAGTATGGTAGGCCAGAATCCCAATATATATCATAGTGGAGAGATATGTTATATTGTAATATACTATGGAATATTATGCAATATTGATATTTTATGCTGAAATATAATTTGTGTTAGATTACTATAATGATTTGTATTAGTTTTAATGTGTTAATGATATACATCATAGTGATTCATGATTATAAGTACGTATGGAATATTTTGAATATATTGTATTAATACGTTGCAATATTCGTTTGTATTAGCTATATCATTTTTATGTGTGTGGGTGTATATGGTGATGATTTTAACTAATGAGCAAATTATCATCATTGCATAATTAAGGAAATGAATATATGATTTGACGTGTAAGCGTTGTAGGTCTGGCACGTAGGGGTAATAAGTGGATATAAATTTTGATTGGTTACAATAGTTTTTATTAGCTATGTATATTGTGTTAATGTTACGTCATGTAAACGTTATTGTAATATATGATGGAGTGTACGTAGAGGATATAATAAGTATACAGTGTGAAGGCCTATAACTAACACTCATGAAAACATGGCTAGCATAAATGTCAACAGGTTGTGGAAGTGTATGAAGAAGGTTATGAAGATTTAATGGAGGATTGTGGTATTTACGGTGCGTCGGGTGTAATGTGGAGTCATTTGTAGGGGGCGGATTTTTGGAAGTAGAGGTGGTATAGCTAAGATGGATGGGTTATATGTATGGGTTGAAATGTGAGAGAAAATATTTGTTCTCATGTCTGCATTTGGATCGAATTTCTGATTTTCTGTTTAGCAGGGTGTTTTGTGATGTGTGCATGATAATTGCTAGTTTTTTTGGAAGCAAAGAAGGCATTTTTGATGTTTTGTTATACGCGGGTGCTAGTTTTAGTATTTCCAAAGTGATAGTGGGTGAGATGTTCATGTATTTTAGGCGGTATATGTGTGTGGATAAAGAAGTGTTAGTTGAGTAGTTTCTGTTCCTGAAAGAAAAGTTTGTGGTTGTATATTCCTTGTTTTATGATATCCTCTGTTGCACCTATGTATTGCTTGACAGGGCTTTTGGTTTTTACTGTACCTCTCTATAATAACTTTTCCGTTGGCAGTTTCCCAGTAGGGTGCATGTTCCTTATCCCTACGATTGCATTGATTGTTGGAGTGTGTGGTGCTATGGATAGATTCGATCTTATTGTTCTGCCTTTTTATGATTTGTAATATGTTACTTGTGCAACCGTAGGTGACCTTTATATTGTTTCTGTTGAAGATTTTTAGCTTGGGAGCTATGATTGGGGAAGTATTTGCTTATTAGATTTATGAAGTCCCTACCGATGTTTTATGTTACGTATTTGTTGTAAGGCAGGTTAAACCAAGTTATATTTCTATTTCTATGTTTTGGTTTGCTTTTTGGAGGAGTGTATTCTAGTGTTTGTCTATAACCGCTATTTTTTAGTGAGTTGTGTTTGAATTTGTTGAAAATGCCGATGTTGGAAGAATCATCGGATCCGATGAAATGTTTGTCCCAAGTTAAAGAAAATTAGATATTTCCGTATTGGCTGATTTTTACGTCTTAATAAATAAGTTTTAACGGCAAATTATTGTGAGAAATGTTTTCTTATTTTTTATGAGACAATTGTAGTGACATAAAAGTAATTTTTCCAGTTAAATCTAAATAGGATTTAATGAAGATTAATCTCGTGTGTTTTGGTTTTATAAAAGACAAATATTTAAACAATACTTGGTATTTTCCTATTTTATATTATACATTATAATATTCCTCTTGCTAGCAATATATATCTTTACTACAAGACATAGTGTTGGCAGAGACAGAAAATAAAAAAGGAACACAAAATAAGAAGGAAAATAAAATTTGAAAATTATTTCGAGAAGTATATCAGATTTAGATGTAATTTATATCTTATAAATAAAAGCAAGTGAAAAATAAATCATTGACAATAAGAACAAACAGACACACACACACACACACACACGCACACAAACACATACACACGCACACACATACACACACACACATATATAGTAAAGTTGGCCCACCCTAGTCTAGGGCGACAAAAAAGCTGTCTTTTCTATCTATCTATCTACATATATATATAAATATACATATATATATATATATATATATATATATATATATATATATATATATATATTAGATTTATATATTTAATAGCATGGGAGTTTGTCTGCGACTGTAGGTTTCATGAGGTTTTACAAACAACAATCATCAGGCAGATAACGAAAGGAAATGAATAAATCGGAAAATACAGTCAAAAACTGTTATGTGTTCTTGTGAGTGCGTGTATGTGTATTTGTGTGTGGGTTATGAATAAATATATACAAGTCTAACATATATTTATTAATTATTATTTTTATATAATTGCTCTATCTCAGACATTGCTCACTTTCTAAAATATATCGCACTTGGTTCGCCCTCAAAACCACAAAGTTAATTAGAGACAACAAACACTGTTACAATATATATATATATATATATATATATATATATATATATATATATAGAGAGAGAGAGAGAGAGAAAGAGATAGATATATAGATAGATATACGTTGAAATTCCAAAATCTTCAGAAGATTAGACTTTCAAAAACTCCAAATAGTTCGGACTTGATCTTTTTTACAAAAAATGCATGTCCCACAAAAAAAGTCTAATTATCCCAGGATGGAACTCTCTGCCATAAATAACAGCAACATTTATCAACAGAAACAAAATCTACAAATTTTATGAAACAACAGCAGCTGGAAAACATCAGGAGGAATTATCTTATTCAGAATATTTAAGCACTCAAGTCTGGAAGTCGATAAACTAGCCAATGAGTTTAGGTCTAAAATTTGCCACAGGGGTAAATAAACTCTACATTCTAAATTTAATAAACATAAACTATAGATATAACAATTCTGATTTCAATAAAGTATTCATACAAGTACGTATCATAGTGACCACTAACATTAGCACAGATGACAATGCTTTAAATAAACGATACAAAGATTCAACGGAAGGTTTGTCTTGAAATAGCAACATTATCATCAGATTTGATCAAAGTAAAAATGTTTTAATTATGGACTTAACACATTACAACAAAAATAATAATTAGATAGCAAAAACACATAAACGAATTCCTCTACAAACCCTAACTAAAAATATAACCTTTTATGATAAGTCCATTAAAAAAAGACAAATCCTGTTTTTATTAATTGATTATAATCCATAAATGTACAGACATTCTAAGACTCATACTCATAGAATACCTTTATGAGCAATTATTTTAAGCATTGAAACTTCCCAATATATGATCGCAAAATCTTTCGCCAAATTGTTTCCTCCCGTCGTTGGTACGACCTGTAATTTGCGCATAAAGAACTCTGGTGATTTTCTAAACAAAATAAATTATAAAAACATGAAAAAGAAATATTTGGCGAGTCTCGACACAGATAATTACATACCTATACTTAGGCGGTGCCCGTTGTGTAATGGTTATCGTCGTAGGAAATGGACACGACGACACGTGTTCAAATCCTGGACGAGATTGATTGCATTTCACATACTAATACATTTGGGAAAGGTATGAATCCATTTATTCTCCCTCTAGCTATGAGTAAATAGTAGGACAGACTGGGTTCTTCAGCCTTGGTGAGGCAACTAGTCTAGGAGAAGAAAAACTCTGAATTCAAACCTGCTAAACTCCGCTTAAAAATTGACCTAGAGTCATATCCTGCCCGAGTGGAGGGGTTGGTAAATATGTTTACCTACATATACTCCAGTTAAAAAATGTATCAAACGTTTTGAAATTCACCTTGAGAAAAGAAACATTACATTACGTTCACATGATAACAAATTGATAAAATGTACCCATAATGCAGAAACATTACTTTTACCCAATATAACCGAATTTTTTAAAGTAAAGAATTGTGTTTCCCATGGATTTGATGGTTAGTTGTGTCCTTGCATGCATGTTCCTTGAATTTCTTTATCACAAATCCACTAACAAAATGATCATGTACATTATTACTTACATCATGATACTGGACGAAAAAAAAGTGGATGAATAATCGGTTTTTACCTCGGAGCCTGTTGAAGTTGCCCACATAATATTTTAATGAAGAATTTGGCTATACGCAATATTCTTCAAACAAATTCATTATACTATATCCGTAATAAAACGCGCAAAAAGCAAGCTCTCAAAATTCACAAACGTATAGGTTTTCCAAAAATTTATAACCATAATTTTTCCAAATCTAATATATTATGCAAATATGTTTTTTAACCAATAATCTAACCATAAGCAACGTCGAAAAACATAAACAACCTTAGAGTCAAAGCAGTTACAAACTCTTCGAAACAAGACTACTGCTTATAAAACGAATAACAATAAGGGCATTAATATGATACTGGTGTTTAGCCTATGCAATATTTGGTTTATAATAAAAATACGTGAGTAAAACGTCCTGTTATAATCAAAAATGATATTAAGGAACGAAAAAGAGAGTTGACCAAAGGAAAGTTAAAATAATTCAGAATCTAAGCATTAATTTAACTTTAAATATTCCAAAATGTTTGTTTATATACACAACAAACACCGTTGAAAAAGTACTGATTCTAACACCATTTCTAACTTCAATACAATCACAACGAAAATTTTAGCTAATTTAATGGCAAAAAATTACAAAATCCCTTATTTGAAATCCGCTGGTTTCATTCTGGCCCAGCGGTTAGAGTGTTCGCCAATGGCCCGGGAGACCTGGGTTCAATCCCAGGTCGAGTCATACCAAAGACTTTAAAAATGGTACTTGATACCACCTTGCTTAACACTCAGCATTATAAGGTACGGTTCAAGGGTAAAGTGGAGCAATCCTGGGAATGGAGTAGCGCCCTCCCCTACACCTTGGTGTAGTAGCTATCGAAAAGGAAGCCTTCGGGTCACCCTCGACTATGGTCGCTAACTTTACTTTTACTTTATATATATATATATATATATATATAAGGAAATAAGTTATGTGTTTAAAATTAATTTCAAACACTATTTATATCTCACATTTTTTAAACAGAACATATCTAATGGAATGGAAAAAGTAAAAACTGTCAAATTCTTTTCGTTTATTTAAAGAATTAGAAAATTAATTAGATATAATTTAGATGGTACTTGGCATAACGGAGACTTTTAACTTTGGCAAATAAATCAACCATAAATGAAATCATCACTAGAATACCTTGTTTTTTTTTTTTTCATATTCTGAACATTTTCGAGCGCTCATACACACACTGAACTATTTGATCCAGACTGTTGACCTCTGAAGATCTTTCGTCCAGCATCCGGGGAAGCGTTCTGTTGACCCAACGATGGATTCTCTATTGTGATGATTAACAAAAACACGAAAGCAATGGTCCGCTCGTCTTATCCGACATTGTCACTGGAGTCTTGCAAGAAAATCCATTAGGAACATAATTTTTTATACTCCGCTTAGAACACGTACTTTGACCGTTAATCGATATATTAAAAGAAAATCATTTCATATTAAAGAAGGGAAGACGCAAACGATGTCCTTTAGAAACAATAAGAAACGCAGACTACGCAGATAAACGAGTGCTTCTCGAAAATACACAGGCTCAAGCAGAGTCTCTAACAGCGGCAAGAGGCATTGGCCTCTGCGTTAACGCAAATAAAACAGAGTTCATGAATTTTGAACAAACAAGAACAATCTCCACTCTTAGCGGCAAACCTTTAAAACTAGTGAACTAGTTCATATACTTCAGCAGCAACAACTCATCTACGCAAAGTGATGTCATCATAAGCCTAGCAAAGTCGTGGAATGCTTTTAACAGGTTTTCTCTCAGATAAAAGTCTGATCTGTGCCATAAGAAAAAAACATGATTTCTTCAAAGCTGTATTTGTACTAATATATTGATCCGCTCCACGGTCGGTATCAAAACACATCGAGAAAAAGCTAAATAGGAACTAGAAAAGAATGCTTTGAGCTATCTTAAACAACTTCTCGATGTATCATACAAACCATACACGTAAGAGGAACAAGACATGCGGGGTACTTCAGGTGAAACAAATCAGCACTGCGCTGGCATACTATGCAGCTAAAAAGACCGGCCAATTTTGATGACTGTTGGAGATGGATGGCGAGAGAGCGTCAGAGAAATCCGTGATGTCAGCGGAACTTGATACGGATCATTATGATGATATATATATATATATATATATATATATCCAACCATGCACACACGCAAACACACCAACATAACATTTCATTACTTCAATATATATATATATATATATGTGTGTGTGTGTGTGTGTGTGCGCGCGCGCGTGTGTGTGTGTGTGTGTTTATATATACGAGAACGTAGAAGTACTTGGGCTGTTATCCAAGCGCGTTGAAAGCCCGTTTAAGTTTTTACGTGGCATAAATACCACTCGATGTGATGAACCCGAAGATCCTGTTAGATCATCCAACAAGGAGAAGGACATTCCGAAGGTGAGAGGTGAATGGGCGGAGTGGGCTTTCCCGTTCACACTGAACTTTTGAGTCATATTGAGCAGCCACATGGTATCAGTGACATGATCATCCGGTGTCGATCCCTCTGTATATGCTCCCACTCTTGGCAGCAATGAAGAAGTCATTTTGACTTTTTACCGGAATCTCAGATCAGTTATAGGCTCCATTTCAGAAGCCGACAAAATAATCCTTCTTGGTGATTCTGAGCCAATTGCGTGTTCACAATCGAACATTGTAGAAATGGCCTTTTTCTGTAAAGAAATGGCCATGGATTTATATATATATATACATATATATATATATATATATATATATAATAAGCCTAATTCGCCATCCGTTCCTATCAGCTGTCGCAATTGGAAGGTATTTTAAATAGCAACTAATGACCGTAGAGAGGTGCTAAATGTAAGATTTTGTTGCTTGACCAAGATTGCTGTATCCATGTGTTGCAGCCCGTTATAGAATGTTGTTTATAAACTGTTACATACTTCTCAAGCAGTGAACACAATGTCTTGATTTGTTTGTGCGATTAGAGGTAAGGGGCCGTGCAGCTGATGTTTCGTGGAATGCTGCTTCCAGAATTTGATCAAAACAGCAGGGATATTCCTTGAGTTGTTTCGAACTACCTTTTTCTCTGGTTTCCTTAAAGTACTGGTGGTGCAAATATACATTTGTACTGACACAGCTTCGGTTTGGAAGAGATCCACTTTTATTTTATCAAAGAGATAAGATTTCCATATGGTCGTTGACATACCAATAGCAGTTTTTGCCTTTTCTATTTATATGTTGAAAACCATTTCAGTAGATGATTATTTTTTTTACTTAGGCATAAGAACAATGTTATCAATTTCAGAGATTTACCTTTTAATTAGGAGACCTCTGGCTGGCTGCTGCAGAATGTGCTGCAAAAATTCAGCTTAAGCAGGTGTATTCGCTAGAACACCTGCGGAGGCTTTAATTAGTAATTGTTTCTGAAGTATATCGTCAGGCTCTTCTACTTTTAGGAGTGAATTCATTTCCCTTTGGAGAGAGATTGATAGATTGAGACAGAGACAGAATGCGCGTGTGTGTGTGTGTCAGAGAGAGAGAGAGAGAGAGAGAGAGAGAGAGAGAGAGTGAGAGAGAGAGAGTAATAAGAAAACAGAGACATGTCGATTTCAGTCTATACCTTGATTTTGAAACTAGGAGTTTTTGATTGTCTATATAAGATCAGATTATTTATTACAATATTTTATCATGAGACCAAAGCGATTATTGAAAATATTACCGTTTTTACTCTTCCTTCATTCCTTTTTCTTGAAATGGTTTGATATTCCTCCAATTATGTCTAACCAAATTATATGCCAAACAAATCGAAACGTTTCGAATCTATCTTTATTCTTTGTTAACATCATTTACTTAACTATAAAAACTTTTATACTTTAATCTTTCATCTTGTAACGCCAGATTATTCAGTGTTCTAAATAAAAAGGCCTAAGTATCCACATTAATTGACCTTGGATATCAACATCAAACACTCGAAAATTCAATTTTAAAAAAAATATAGATAGTGTGATTGTTGAGAAAAAGAATAAACGCAATGTATAAAGCAACCGAATGGAATAGAAATAAAAAATACATAAGTCAGGATCATGGAGAAAAATGCATCGATTTGTAAAAAAAAATAATGAAATAAATTTTTGTGTAAATTAAATTCCCTTATCGAGAGAAAAGATGTTTTATTTTTAGTCGGAAGAGAAATTCTCTAATACATTTTTTTACTTATTCCATTTGTGAGTCGTGTTTAATATTGATTAATACAGCTTATTCGTTTTCAGTAACTTCTGTATACTTAAACAAAAAAAGTTCAAATTTTACAATGAAAAACTGTTTCTAATATCATGCACACACCAATTTATTAATGTGCGTGGAGGTCTTGTACTTACATACATAAATACATATATATATATACGCTATCGCCATTAAATAATCGGACGTCTGGTGTCATGATAACTAATGTGCTGGACTGCGACATAGGAGTGCGCAAGTTCGATCTTCAGTCACGCTATCAAGTTTATTTTCTGACTAATACCTCGGGAAAGGTATGAAATGCCGAATTACCCTAATTAAGGGTTACATAGTAGCTTTTTGGTTCATCTACAAGAATGGGGTTGGCAATAATAAAGTCCCAAAGGTTGATATGAAATAAAACAAAACCAATCTACTAGGATAGTTTTGGCTTTAAATAACACGCAAAGATTGATATGCCATCGAACCATGAAACCAACCAAAAATAAATCATCGCAATCCTTACCGTTTTCTTTTATCATATTTACCAACTCCTCCGCTTGGGCAGGATATGACACTAGGTCAATTTTTAAGCGGAGTTTAACAGGTTTGAATTCAGTGTATTCCTTCTCCTAGACAAGTTGCCTCTCCAGGGCTGAAGAACCCAGCCTGTCCTACTATTTACCCATAGCTGGAGGGAGAATAATTGGTGCTATGTGAAATGCAATCAATCTCGTCCAGGATTTGAACTCGTGTCGTCGTGTCCATTTCCTACGACGATAACCATTACACCACGAGCACATCCGTTTTCTTTTATAAAAGTTGTGTTTTTATTTATAAACCGATGACGATGATCATCATTATTTTCAATGCGTGCCGACAGCAGAAATTCATTTGAATCTCTATGTATCTCTTGCGCGCCATCCACCCCGATGCCACTGCCCTTGGTAAGTCCTAAGAGCTTACAGATTTGATCAATATACAATTTGATGGTCGCATACCATTTGTGGGATCATGCATAAAAGTACCCTGGATAAAGTCGCTTATGAGTTCCTCCTCATTCATTTTTTAGTACTCGGCATGGCGTGTTGGTTTTACTTGGATAATTTGTATGATGGGACGTATGTGGCCGTACAACTTATTTTTTGGAAGATGCTGCTTCAAGGATTTCTTCAAAATCGCATGAAGAAATTTGTGTTGATCCAGTCGTTCTTCCAAACGCTTTGTTCGAGTGGCTGCAATTCCAAGAATAAAAAAAAAACAAAATGATAACGGCAAAGTAATGTGATTTATATCTTTCCCATGGGTATTAGCGCACTATGAAATGTAAACAGCCTCGACCAGCGTTTGAACTTGCGTCGCCGTGTCTGTTGCATACGACAATAAGAAATACACCACGAAATCCATTGTGTACTTATAATATTTTTTGTTTTTTATTGGTGTATATATATATATATATATGTGTGTGTGTGTGTGTGTGTGTGTGTGTGTGAATAAAAGGTGAGATATAGATTCCCTTTAGTTTTAATACTGCTCAGCTGGAGCGCACTTCATCAATGTTTAATTAATCAAAAGCAATTTAAACGATAGTTTATCGTTATATATATATATATATATATATATATATACATATATATATATATATACGTGTGCGAGTGTGTGTGTGTGTCCTTAATATATGAACTAAGATGACATCTTAGAAATCATTGATACATAGTCCGGCTTATAGCTGATTATGCCAAGTGTGTTTTCTTGGACATTTACTGGCCCCTAGGAACGAGATTGCTAACAACATTGAAAGGTTTTCGTTTTCATTGCTATATCATATCTTCTATCACAGAAGATGAGATGCTCCAACTAATTTCCAGTAGGAATAGGAATACATTTTATCTGATCAGACAATTTCATCCATTCTTGAAAATGCTGAAAAAGTTCAGACTCTACCTTTTGTTTTAAACGATTTCCAATTCAGAGCAACATTGTAAGTAAATGACACCGATGTACAAATATATATATATATATATATATATATATATATATATATATATATATATATAAAACCAGCCGTAAAATAGACGACTTGAGACGGTACATCTTTTCAGCTGACTAGCTATTACAAAGTATACTTGATATACCACCCGGGACTGAAAGCCGTACTTAAGCTGGAGTTGCCGGGTTTAACTATCTCAATCAAACCTCTGCGTACTAGCATGGGTTGGCCGATCAATGCCACCCACGTATGGCGGGAGTAGGAGTTAGATTTTTTTTCATAATTCACTGTAAAAGACGATGATTTTCTCAATTCGTTCTTATTAGTGGCTAGAGTAAGAAGAGACAAATATTTGCTTGCACAGAGACAGCGTGACCCTTTCAAAAATATAGGAAGAAAGGTTCTTCTAGAACGAAAAAGCTACCCCACTCGTTGTGTCCTTTATCTCTTTCTATTTGCAACCATAAATCATCAACAGAACGGTGAGAATAAAACAACAAAGGTCATAAGACTTGAGACGAGTAATGGTTTTGTTTTTTCCTCTCCTATCTGATGATTAACCGTCATCGAAAGAGTACTTTTCGGTGACTATGCGACAGCAGCTGAACATTGTAAGTTGACTCTGATAATGTTTCCCAGTTACATGTTGATAATATGAATTGGCTTTTTAATTAACCCCAACTCAGCTGGTTGAATTTCCTTTCTTATTCCTCCAGTAGTTCTTAACACAGTTTTGTTCTAGGTTATTCAATTAATATCATTTCGTCTTATTGGTTTCACTCGTGACATCCTTTTCGTTTTATTATTTTTCCTACCACTACAGGGCACGAAAATATTCTTAGTTCATTTCAAGTAGCCATGCAAGTTCAAAGTAGTTTATTTTCCGTTTGATCAACTTTGATTTTTTTCATGTCGCTACCAGGGAAAAAAAATTAAACCTTTGTTACTCCCTTCGTTTGAAGTGACAAAAAAAAAATTCTACGTTGGATCACGTTTAATTCGCTCTTTAATATGCCGTTATAAACATCATGAAAATGTTAATACTCAATTCAAGGGAGCAGATCAAACTACGATATTGTGTGAAGTTAACATTCCCAGTTGCTTGTATTCATGTGTGAACTGGTGTCGATTAGATACCAAACAAAGGAGTGGGATAGTATTGTGCTAACCTCAGCTTAAATACAAGGCTATCAATTCGTTATTTTTTAAACTTCTTTTTTTGACTCAAGGACAAGATAAACGAACACTAAATAAACATTAACAAAATTAAAAGTTTCTTTTAACCTTTTATACGATCCCGTTAATCATTACGTTAAGTTGCGGACAGTAGGTCCAGACACAGTTTAGCTTAGACTGTTACATAACTAAAAATTTGTTTAAGCCATACATTGTAGTCATAATATAGTCGTGTACTTGGTCATAAATTGTGAGTACAGACAGATTGGTTGAATAATTTTAACAGCATTTCGACACGTATAGGGTTATTTTACAAGTAGAGGTTAGACAATCGTTTTCTTGAAACACTTAAATGAACATTTTTCGTGCAGATATGTTTGAAGTTTTTTTGTAAACAGTTATATATCTGGTATTTTTATTTAACGCAAATAATTTTTCCTGAGTTTTAAGTAATTCAATCGAATACTAATAAATGGTTTCAAATTATTGTTTCTACTTAATGACAAGGATTTGTTTACACAGACCTACATGGCTTTAAGTTACTAATGATTATCCTAAGAAAACAATTATAGGCTTAAACAACTATTCTTAATACTAATAATTCACAACAATTTATGAAGAAATCATCAGTTGAACCGTATGCTTTTAATCAGATTGAATATATATATATATATATATATATATATATATATATATATATATATAACAGTCGAAATACTGGACAATAAAAGCTACGATTAACAACCTAAAGAAAGCCTAAAAACTTTAAACTCAACAATCGCAAGACATTTATACGTATAACTACTAGTTTCATTACTTGAGTCTATCATCAAGTATAAAAGATTATCCGAAGGATTGGAAAATTTATAAGTAACCTTAAAGTTGTTCCAAACACTTGTGATGGCTCATTTTTTGATGTTTTTAACATTTTTAGAGCTTTTAAACAATCGTTTTAAATCGTTACTTAATATTTGACTGTTAGTTCTATTTGGAATACTAAGCGCTATAACTCAAACAACGAAAGTTATATAGGATGTCAATATTTGGTCTGTCCTTCATCTCCTTGGACATACTTGTGTAATAGAATTCCCGATGTCTTCAAATCAGCATGGAGTGACAGTGAGGCAGATCTTGATTCATTTACATTAGATCTGAGCACCATAAAATAGGTTTTCGTTTCTTTTTTAATGTCATATCAATGTCGTATAGCTGTAATACAAATATAAGCAGAAACATAATCAAGCATAATATACGAACTTCAATGAACGAACGATTACATTCTTTATAAAAATATATCTCTCACACTTTATTCTCGAAAGTGTGATGTTTGTTTTGTGTGCGAGATGAGCTGGAGACAGAGAAAACTGCTATATTGACCCAAGTTCTTCCTCAACCATAGCAGAACTTCTTCCGCATCTTGGCTTGGGTTGCTCAACCATGGGTCACTGAGGGCCACAAAGCACTCAGTCTGCAAGCTGGTTCTCACTCTGGCATCTTTCTCCAAATGACCCGAACCGCCCGGGCACCTGGTTATATTATTTTCTAACGACCACCTGCTTCCGCTGTTCTTCCGCTTATTTACAGAGGTGTATCTCTTGACTGACGGCTCAGTCGAGGGTCAATATATAACATCAACCTACATTTGCTATTTAATACTGTTTAAACTATATCTGGGGAAATAAGGGCGTTCATACCATTTCTAACTGAATCGTTTCGAAAGTGAATGGCATAGAGCTACCGAAGTTCGAAATCGTTTACTTTAGGGCTGCAACCCAGCACTTTGGCCCTTACGCTCCGAGGACTTTCACTGAAACGTATAATAAAGTAAAGTACGTGACCTTAAGCCTGGTTGACCGGAAGGCTTCCTTTTCAATAGTTACCACACCCAGGTGCAGGGGGGGGCGAAACTACATTCCCTGGATTGTCCACTTTAGTCTTCAGTCTTACTTTATAATGCAGAGTGTTAAGCAAGGCGGCATCAAGAACCATTTTTGAGTCTTTGGTATGACTCGACCAAGGAAGGAACCCTGTTCTCCCGGACCATTGGTGAACGCTCTCCACATTAAACCAATGACCTTATCAGAAAGATGACCTACCGGACTATTTCCTTCCTAGTAAATGTCATATATATTGTGTATCCCACAGTCATTGTTCCTTACTGGACGAATAAAAGTTTGATGATTAATTATTTTAATCGGCAAGCTATAAAACAATAGGTTGGTGGGTTGTTTTGTTTAGTGGCGAATCAACCCTTTTCAGGTGATTTAACACTGAATTATGTCATTTTGATAAAAGTTTCAAACAATTCAGTTTATTATAAATACAGTTTTGTTAACAGTTAAATGTCGAAAGAGTTCTATTTCAAAGAATTCTGTTTAGCATAAGTACACAGTTTAAATGTCAAAAACAGCTCTATTTCTAAAAATCCAATTTGGCATAAATAAACTATTTATTATTTACACACAGGTAAATGGAAAGTGTTTAATTTCAAACAATTATCTTTAGCGTAATGATAGTTTAGTTCTATTTGACCCATAGAGCGATGGCAGTAAAGGGATACTACACATTCTCCAAAGCCCCAGCATTCCGCTATGAGAGTCTCGCCCCACTGCAGAGATGCAGTTTATGTATTCTATGACCACAGCCAACTGGGCCCATTGAAAACTTGTTTGGAGCACCGTCACGTAGACCATTGTTCCTGAAGTTAATTCAATCGTTTTAGCCTTTCTCAGTTTTGTATCTTGGTGCAAACAGAGTAGATGGTTAAACTAACGCCTAAGATCTTATCCATGCAGATTGTACTCTCGATCATAACGTTTTAAACTTTGTATGCATCAATAACAATACTCAAATACAAAACTTCAGACTCGAAACACGTAATCTCAAATTATTTGAAATTGATAGTAATATCATTTTGAAAAAAACACGCGTTAGATTATAGATTTAAAAAGAAGTTATCAAATATAGAAAGGAATAATTTTACTTTGATGATATGACAACGTAAACATGATATTTGGCAACTTGAAAATATTCTAAAGTTTGGAGGAAAAAATAAAAAATAAAAATCATATATATACTGAAAACATTAGTTTTAAATAAATGTCAGATTTATTTATGAACGTCATCAAAATTATTTTTATGCATTTTTCCGATTCTTCGGTAGATAATTTATTTTCTATAGATCTCAATGAAAGGTTTAAAACGAATACTGGTATGGAAGATTTTGTCTTTATTAATTAAGTAACATCTATTAAGGTATACAAGTAGTATGACAATGATTACTCTTCTTGTTTGCAGAATAAAGTTGGTTTCTTTGTTTAATGGCATATCAACCTTTGTAGGTTATTTAATGCCGAAGCTATTCTCCTTGAAGAACAGTAGTGGTACTATTTAACCCAGAGCTGGGAGGATAAGGGGGTTCATACCTTTCTCAAGGGTATTTTCCCGAAATGGAGCGTAATAATGCGACTGGAGTACGAACTCGCGTGCTACGATTCCACAGTCCATCACCATTACTCCACAAGGACACCTCCTTTTAAAGTTTCATGCAAACGTTACAAAAAGTACACAATATTCTACTAAATAAAAGGTTGACACGCTAGTAATAAGTAATTTTACAAGATATCTGCCAAGCTTATATCGACTTTCTCTGATACAATAAAAAAAACTATATAATAATAATAATAATAATAATAATAATAATAATAATAATAATAATAATTAAATATATATTATTTCTCTATATATTTAATTGAATGGAAGGTAGCTTGTCTATGACCTCACGTTTCATGGCGTTTTATAAACGTCAATCATCAGGCAGAGAACAAGAGATAATGAATAAATAAAAAAGTAGAAAAATAAAGTCAAAAGAATGTTAGAATTGCGTACAACTCTTTATGCGTGCAGGTGTGTGTATGTGTGTGTTTGTGTGTTGGTTATCATCATCATCATGTCATGCCGCTAGCACGGATATCCCTGATTTCTATCACTTTTCGACCCATACACATAACCAATCTATCTTACTTATACTCCCTCCTCTACTTAAATTCTCCTCCCAAATGACCCCTCAACACACCCGACTCACCGTAAGTACCACCTTCCTACATTAAATCTTTACACCTATCTTCATGCACTTCCACAACCTGTTGACATTTATGTTATCCATGTTTCTATGAGTGTTAGAAATAGGTCTCCACGCAGTATCTTTAACATGTCCCCCACGTATACTCCATCATATTACAGTAACATATACGTAATATAAGATTAACACAACATAGATAGCTAATAAAAAGATTATTGTAATCCAGCACAGCTCCCCACTTCTTACCCTTACGTCCCAGACCTATCATGTTTACACGCCAAATCATATATTCATTTCCTTAATCATGCAATGATGATAATTTGCTCGTTAGTTAAAATCATCATCATACACACCCACTCATATAAAAAAGGTCTTCTTGACAGCATTCAGTGTCTGCACAGACCTGATGTATATAAGTCTCTGCCACTCAGCCAACACTAGTTCACCCATGTTTAGGTATTCATAGGAGAAGGTCACTTATGTGTTTGTCTTTACGTCTCAATCAGTGTCCCGCTTCTTAATTCGTCTTCCTTAGATGGCATTTAGATGAGAAGTAGGAAACCATGCAATCGCTGTTTCGGGGGAGGTTACATCCAGGATTTGTAGAAAAGAACACTGATTTCATTAGCATCCATGTGTTGCGTCCATTCAGTAGTATTAACATGGCTATAGCTTGAAAGAAATCCCGTTTTATTCTATGGGTCGGATCAGATTTCCATATGATATGTATCCTGTCAATAGCGGTCTACGCTTTCACTAGGCATGTGCTGCCTTCTCTTTGAGGGAATAAGTGTTGCTGGCAAGGTATGTGAACTAGTCCTCTACCTTGAGAGGTTTGTTGCTCAAAATAAAGATATATTCTATTGTTAATCGATTTTACCTACAATGCTTTTAAGAACCCTGCTGTTTCCTCTGATACGTAACTGCGTTTCCGAATTAAAATGAGCACAGAATTTACTCCGAAATTATCCAGGCTCTCATTCTTCAAAATAGATTGAATAAGAGAGTTAATTAAATTCTTTGCAGAAATAAAAACGCCCACATTTCGCGTTATATTCAAAGTAGTATTAACTTTTTTTTTATTTGTCGCTTCTATTTTTTTAAATCAATTATCTCCCGTTTTCGCGTCTTTAAAGATATTGTTCCATTTCCCCACTCCATCCGACCTTAAACATTCAAAAGACTAAAAGTAAAGTGGTTCTAAATTGCAATCTATTGAGACTCTCTCTCTCTCTCTCTATATATATATATATATATATATATAACAGATATATCATTATTTCTTACCTCAGGAGCTGTAGACGCATTCTGTCAACTGATTCAATGGATGTATAATTAACAGTAAGAAGAGAAATTAACTTTGTGTTTACGGCTTACCGAGGTGAATAGATCAGAAATTTAATATTTAATATCATTTTATGAACATGTAAATTATCAAAGCGTTTTTTGATAAATTAGCTGCCGTTTGTTAGTGTGCTTTTATTCTATAAGCGTTTTATTTTTATTGTTATTTTAATCTGTGGATTTTTCTCACTTGAATAACCCTAGCGATAAATTGTATCCGATTGCTGTAATTCCGTGTCCATCACACATTTTCTCCCGTAACCTTTCGAAATAAATTCATTCCGGAAATCCTTCCCTGAGACTACCTTCACACGTAATAAAAAGGCAATTGTCCAGAAATTTCCTCAGCTATCCTATTATTTCCGAATGACACACACTATAATTTTTTAAAAAATTATCTCCCCACCGCTTCTTTACTTCTCTCCACATCAAATCGGTAAATATACATTTTTCTTTATGCAACTGATAATGGAAGGCACTCGTGGTGAAATGGTTATCGTGGTAGGAAATTGAATCTAAAATCTGAGTTCAAATCATGGACCATGCTGCTTACGATTCACTTTACGATTCTGTTCTCTGTCCACCTATAGATAAACAGAAGAGCAGACTGGTTTCTTTAGCCTTAGTTCGTCAACCAGCCTAGGAGAAGGAAATCCTTGAATGAAAAACTGTTATACTCTGCTCACAAATTGACCTTGTGTCACATCTTGCTGAACCCAATCATTCCGCTTCGAGCAGAATATGACACAAAGTCAATTTTTAAGTGGAATAAAGCTTGATTTGGTTTCAGATTTTTCTTTTTTGTTGTCTGGTTGCCTAGTCAACGCAAGTGAACCCCGTCTGCCTTACTATTTCCCCATAAATCGATTGATAGAACAGATGGATGCTTATCTTTCACAAAAGAATTAGTGTGAAGTGAAACGCTAACAGCGTCATCCAGGATTTGAACCCAAGTTACCAAATCCATTTCCAAAGCTAAAGAATATGTGTCGCGAAAAATGCTGCCACACATTTTGTTATTACTATTTACCAACACTTCCGCTCGGGCAGGATATGACACAAGGTCAATTTTTAAGCGGAGTTTAACAGGTTTCAATTCAGAGTTTTCCTTCTCCTAGACTAGTTGCTTCACCAAGGATGAAGAATCCAGTCTGTCCAACTATTTACCCATAGCTGGAGGGAGAATAATTGGATTCATACCTTCCCCAAGGGTATTAGTGCTATGTGAAATGCAATCAGTCTCGTCCAGGATTTGAACTCGTGTCACCGTGTCCATTTCCTACGACAATAACGATTACACCACGGTCACCTCCACACATTTTGTTATTAATCATTATGAATGAATGTGATTAGTGGCGGAATACTTATTATATATATATATATATATATACACTATAACTGTATTATGTTTTCCAATACAAATTTTAAGCAATTTCGCTATAATATTCATCAGAAGTTAAAAAAATCATCCCGTTTAAGATTTAATTCTTATCTAAATAAATGATTATACTGATAGATATTAGCAGTATGTTAACCATTCTGGGGTAATTCTATGTCTAGACGTTCGGGAATTGCATTTTTATTTATACTTTTGTTCTTATTTGTATCCCATGGTTTTATCATATCAAGTATTTATCTCTAAAGTAAAATAATATGAAAACCGTCCTATTTAAACCATACGTGTGACTTAACAAGAACTAACTCATCAGATCAGTGTGAACCATGATGTAGCGGTAATGAAGAGGTGTTCTAATCCACCCCCTCATAATTCTAGAACTGGAAGCTCAAAACAATACGAAATTTATCGTCATAAATCTAAATAAAAGGTTTAAACAGAAGACGGGTTTGGAAAGATCCTGTGTACTTTAATTACGTAACATATACCAAGGTATACAAACAGTATAAAAATCATTACCATTCTTATTTTTAGAAATAGATATTTAAAGTATCGCTTAAGCATTGCAAAAAAATTCAAAATATTCTCCCAATGAAAAAAGTAACACCTTTTTTTACAAGATATGTGTATAGACACAATTTAATTTCTCTTATACACAAAATTAACCCACTATATATATATATATATATATATATATATATATATATATATATATATATATATATATATATATATATATATATATGTCGGACATTCCATAAGTTTCCAGACTTTTTTGTACAAGCATTTAAAATTGTCGTAGACTCTTGAAAATTCAGTATGTTGCTACTCATCTTATGAGATGACTGACCAATTTTTATGATTTCAGGTTCAAATGAACAGCCACAGCAGCAATTGGAATACACCCTACTAAAGCTTGATTGTCACAGCTGGTGAATTTAAAAAATACAATGTGGACGTGAGGACATTTTAGAAGAACGATATGCAGTACAATTTTGTTTTAAATTGGAAAAAATGTTATAGTAACGTATGGAATGCTTCCGACTGCTTTTATAGCATCTCGCATGAATCAAGCATCAGCTTTTGAGTGGCATAAGAGATTCAACGAAGGCAGGAAATCTGTGTGGGATGATATGAAGTGTGGGAGGAGTAAGGAAGTCAATACACCAGAGTTGATTGGCCAAAGGGTTAGGGTTAGGGTTACTATGTTGAGGTTTTAAGGTAGTTCAACAAGAGATTCGGTCGGAAGAGGCCAGCACAATCTTCAAATCGGGTCAGTGGCATTTCCACCAGGACAATGTACCAGTCCACAGCTTCATCCTTGTCACAGACTATTTGACCAAGATGGGCATCAAGACAGTTCATCAGCCTCCCTGTAGTGCAGACCTTGCTCCCTGTGACTTTTGGTTATTTCCTAAGCTCAGAGGTTATCGTTATGTTACAATTGAGGAGATGAAAGAAGCTGTGGCAAAGGTCATTGACATACTGACATAAGAGGACCTCCAAGTTGTTGGAACGGTACAAGTGCATTGCAGCTGGAGGAGACCACATCGAAGGGGACTAAAGTTTCATGTGTGTACTATCAATAAAAGTGCCCATGCGAAAAAAGTTTGGAAACTTATTTAATGATCCTCGTATATATATATATATATATATATATATATATATATATATATATATATATATATATATGGAGAAATTGTAGATTTGGTAAATCCGACAAAATCCCTACATACTGATGAAGTCTTTTTGAAATAAAGAAATATCCTTTTTGAATCCTTTATCTGACTTCGGTTTATCCATTTTTTCACTTATTGTTTCATACACACTCAGACACACACACGCACACACACACACACGCACACACACGAATGATATGTTGGATTCCATAATCATTAACATGATCATGAAATAATTAGACTTGATTCTCACCAACACAATCCGATGTGTACTAACCCTCCCCCATAACTCCAGAACTGGATCCTCAGCACCAGAATAATTTTACTGTCATACCCAGGTGAACAAGCAGGTACAGTCGACGTATAATAAAACCTGGTAACCGGTTAAAATGACAGAATGGGTTTCTATGTAGCATACATTCGTATCTGATTGTTTTGATGCCGTGAACAAGCAGGTACAGTCGACGTATAATAAAACCTGGTAACCGGTTAAAATGACAGAATGGGTTTCTATGTAGCATACATTCGTATCTGATTGTTTTGATGCCGACCTTTTCGGTATTATTTTGTTATTTTTAGTTTAGTCATACAACACTATTTAATCGTATTACATACGGCTTTTTTATAGTCACTGATATTCAAAGTAGACGAAAAAGTATTGAAATATCATCCGAAATACTCACGTTTAGACTCAATTCACTTTTTCCATCAATTATACTACTTTTCTTTTTGTCACTCGTATTTCCTTACTCTTCGGCTTAACTCTTAATCTGTCACTGACTGCGGACATAACTGTGTGTGTTGTTCAGTAAACGTTTAATCCATTTATTACTTACAATATAATTCCCATCAGAACTAGTACCCAATTATTGATTACACAAGTTCCAAAAATATTTATGGAATTACCTTATCTTTTTCTTCGAGAATTAAAACATCTATGTAAGGTATATCAAAAGTTAAATAAAGTTATCACTAAAATACAATCAACGAATAAATTCATACAAAAAAAAATGGTTCATTATTTTGTATGGCAAGTATTTGCAGTGTCCTAAATAGTTTTATTGTTCACGCTTCAGGTTCATAATACATGATATGGTCAATGGACTTTTAACTTCAGTATCTCAATGCAAAAATTTCGGGATCGTATATTACTAAAAAAATGCCCAGTCAACTGGAGCTGAAGAATATACCGAATGGATCTCTCCTGAGAAGTAAGACCCCCTCCAACGAGTGTTCTAGATCGGACACTAAACAAGCTGATGGTGAATTTTGGGGAATGTGGAGTACCCCTTCATTGCCATTACTCTCAGGTCCTCAATGGCCTGGAGTAGTAGCACCTGATAGGGTCCTATCTATGGGTCCAACAGAACTAAACTGTGTACGTATGCTAAACTGAATTAGTTTAGATGGGACTGTTTTGACATTTAAACTGCGTACTCATGATAAACAGAATTGTTTGAAAAAGAACTGTTTTGACATTAGACTGACTGTACGCAAAACCTATTCTTATACTAAAGTGAATTGTTTAAAATATAACTGTTTAAATGTATGAAAATGGATTTGCCATGAAATAACCTACAGTGCTTGACAGGCCATAAAACCAAACCAAACCAAAACAAAAATACAAAACAAAACACACACACACACACACACACACAAACACAAACACATACACACACACACACACACACACGCGCGCGCGCACAAATAAAAAACATAAACAAAAACCAAACAAGAAAGGATATATTTAGTTTACTGCATTGAATTGGCATGGGTAAAAATAAAATTTAACGATATTCTGAAATGTGTTGATATTTCTTCTTATTTACTTAATTTCGCTAAGGCCTTATGATATGATGTTAGAATTCTCTGAGAGTATCCAAAGGGGGAAACACTCACTGAGAGTTCTGGGAATGACAATAAACTACATCTGATGGTGAGGTTCCAGTTTTGATCTGGAGTTGTTGTCATTGTTAGCGTCTCCAACTACAGATATTTGAAAAGATATATTCGTGCTTAAAAGAATACTTAATAAATCAGTGTAAATTATTTCTACTATAAATAGTTACTTAAAGCTATAATTGCCTACTTATTATTGTTATACTTAGTTATATAAAACCATATAACTGTGGGAAAACAAATTTAGTATAAAAATTTCTTGGAGTCATATAATAATTAGTATTAGATAAGAATATTTTAAACTATACATCTTTGTTCATATTATTTCTATTATAGAGGAATATTTGATATTAACACAATTTTTTTCCAAACAGCGGTCATGTCCACACTCCTATATGGATGTACCTCAAGGTCGCTGACTGAGCGTATAAAGAAAAAAAAATTGACTGGAATAGCTCAGGAATGCTACGAGCTATATTGAACAAATCTAGGGAACAACATCTCACCTACATCCTATATCTAAATCTATCCAAATAAGACGAACAAGACATGCGGCGCATTGGTGGGGAGTATGGACAAACTCATAAGTGACGTTCTCCAATGGACCCCAACACAGGGACGTTCATGTGTTGGATGACCAACACCTTATCTACAGCAGCTCTGTACAGACATAGGATGTCGTTTAGAAGACCTGCCGGAAATAATGTATGATAGAGAGGAATGGCGAGAGAGAAAGAGTCAGGGAAATCCGTGCTAACTGCAAGACATGATAAAGATGATGATGATGATGATAATGATGATATAACTGCATACGAAACATCTTAAGAAATCAGTAAGCGAAAAAAAAATGTTTCAAAAAATATAATGAACTCTGTTTTCGAACCCCTCGACGGAAAGTAATTTAAGCTTGATAGAAACGGCGTTAAAACAAATCAATTAATCAATCAATTAAGGTAGCAAATGTCGATTTGCTTAACCCGAATTTTGAGAGGTCATTGATGGATTTTAATGGGGTTCATGGAATATCAACCATTGAAGGTTTTTAATGACAAATCTTATTTGAACGCAATAGATTGTAGACGCATAATTTGTAGATATCATTTTTAAACGAGCCTGAACTCAATAGTTTCCATAGAGTTAAAGGGTTATACACATGATTTGGAAGTCAGTATTTTATTGGTGATCATATTTTTAAATAACTCAGAGCTCATTTGTTTGCACTCAAATCTAACTATTGTTTCCACACAAGTAAATAGTTCCATATATTCTTACACGAATAGTTCTCTTCACTTTTAATCATTTGATTGTATTCCCTGAAATGTTATCGGGTATCGCTGTTTAACACTCACAATTCAATTAAACATGATTTGTTTATACACAGTTAAACAGGTATTTTTTTAACAATTAGATTCAATTTGCCCAGTCGGCTGGGGCTATAGAATACATCGACTGCTTCTCTGTAGTGGGATAAGACCATCCCCAACGAGTGTCCGAGATATGACACTAAACAACCTGATGGTGAGGTTCCTGTAATGCTAGAGCTTTGGGGAATGTGGAGTACCTCTTCATTGCCATTGCTCCTAGGTCAACTCTGGCCCGGAATGGTAACAACCTGATAAGGGTCCTATCAATGAGTTAAATAGAACCAAACAGTGTTTTGACAATTAAACTGTGTACTTACATTTAAACTGCGTGCTTATGCTAAACTGAATTGTTTGAAATGGAACTGTTTTTGACATTGCAACTGCACATACACTAAACTGAATTGTTTAATATAGAACTTATGTACTTATACTAAACTGAATTAGAACTGTTTGAATAAATTGAATAGCTTGAAATAGAAATGTTTTTGGCAAACTGTGTACTCATGCTAAACAAAATTGTTTGAACTAGAAGTATTTTCATGAAATTAGATTTGGCGTTGAATAACCTACAAAGGTTGATATGCCATAAAACCTAAACAACCAACCAACCAACCAACCAACCAACCTACGTTGTTTCTTTGCATACAGTTTAAATGTCAAACAGTTGTATTTTACCCATACATATGACCCTATCAGGTTCTACTATTCCGGAACGGAGTGGATTTGGGTGTAATGGCAATGAAGAGGTATTTCATATACCCTAAACCTCAAACGCTATTGCTTTGCCATCAGATAGTTTAATATTATAACCAGCGTATTGTTGGTGTTATATATTGACCCTCGACCGAACCGTCAATCAAGAGATGCACCTGTGTAAATAAGCGGAGCAACAGTGAAAGCAGGTAGAGGAGAGACAATTATATAACCAGGTGCCACAAACGGCTTGAGTCAGTTCCAGTAGCAGTTGGAGTCAGATGGGGACAAGATGCCGAATTGAGAGCCAGCGGCAGAAAGAGGGCTTTGGGCCCTCAGTGACCCACGGTTGAGCAGCCCAACCACAATGCAAAAGAAGTGCTGCAATGGTCAGAAGAACTTGGGGTAATATGTAGCAGTCTGTCCCCGTCTCCAACTCACCTCTCACACAACCAACGTCAACCCTTTCAAGAATAAAGAGTGAGAGATATATTTTTATAAAGTGTGTTCATTCGTTCATTGAAGTTCATCCTTATTGTTGACACTGTTTCTGCTTATATTTATATTATGTATATGTATTATGGCTATTCAACATTGGGAGCCTTACCCCTCTGTAGAGTTGGAGTTGGGTATTTAATAGCCTAGTAAATTTGGGTGTTCATCGATAGGCTCAAGAAAATGAGATTGTGTTAAAAAAATGAATAACACTAATTCTTATCAATATCCAAGAACTTTATTTCATCCAGCATCTTTCCTCTTATGAAATGTAATTGATTTGTGAGTAAAATCGTTGATCGTTTGATCGCTTTAAGTAGGGGTTCCAATTTGGTTGTTATTTGTCAAACAATTTGGTTCTTTATAGAGGACAGAAGAATTGTATTTACATATATTTTGATAGTTCCCATTGACCAGAAACTATAGTCATTTACAATATTTAGACACAAGTATAGTTTGATTTAGTAATAGAACTTTCTAAAGTTGTTATGAAGCACAAATCTAAAATGCCAACCACGTCTACAAAACGAGTCCATTTGATAGATGGTTTTTATCTATATTTGATAAACTTACCTGGGTGTGATAAAGAAAATGAAAAAAAAATGACGTTATGCCAATTTTTTAAGAGATGAAGTTCAGAGTAATTCAAATAAAAGTAGACTGTAAATCTGATTCTTTGCAATGTGAAAAACACATGCGAAAAACGCTCTTAACTTTATTTCTGCAGCATATATTTCAGAACACTTTCATTCAGCGGAAAAAAACTGACATTATATATATATATATGAATATATATATATATATATATATATATATATATATATATATATATATATATATATATAATAATATGGTCTGCTATGATTAGAGAGAAAGAATGTTTAACATCGATCGTATAGTTAATTAGTAATAACTGTCTTTATTCTTTTTTGTAACAAATTTGTCTACCTTAAATTATGGCTCCCTCGTTAGTTTTTTTTTTTTCTCTTTTCGCCAGATGGTTTGGCGCTACGCATGAAACACTGAATGACACACTCACCAGGAAGAGAATTTGAACATTTTAAGTTTTAAACCCTCTCTACTCGACTAGAATGGTGCTCTCTTTAAACAACTTTTCTACCTTGCGTTTATCTTCATTTATTGACACATATGCGCGCACACACACAAATTCACACACGTGTGTAAGTGTAAATATGCGGGTGTGTCTAATCAAGTCTATGTCGTAAATGGTATCCAATGCAACTTATTTTTATTACAAACAGTAAGAAATAATCATTTGAGAACTAAAAATATATTTGCATTGTAATGAGGAAGAAAAAAATAAGCTTATCACACATTGGCCATAAAATGTTTTCAATGAATAAAAATGCTCAGATCGATCATCTTTTATTTTCTCTCTATTATCGACTCTTTAGCTATGAACTGAACAGAGATTCTGTCGATGTCGATCGTTAACATTAGAAATATCGATCTCGTTAATCGATCTTACCAATAAAGCAAAATCATTGTTCCCCTTTTCTCTCCGTTATCAATATCGTTCTTTTTAAATAGAAGAAAGTTGCAGTCCATTCATTA
>CAUZXS010002434.1:0-82132 GCA_963585895.1 Sepioteuthis lessoniana | reverse complement strand
GGGCAAAAGGTTATTATTTTACTGCAGAGGTTGCAATCGGAGAATGCAAGCCCAGCTGGAAATTTGGAAACATAGTGAAGTACTCCTTGTGTAATTTGCAAAAAGGTTGACTTTAGAGTATAAGAAAAAAAAATGAATGATGAATACATTTTTGTTTAAGTCAGTACATATCTTTAAAAAATGGTTTCAATTTTATAGAAAAGTAATCACAGTTTTTATTTATAATAGAAAGTTCCATGAATGTATACATTGCAGAAAAAATTGGATACATATTTTTATGTTCTTGGGCATCTCTGCTTTTATCTTATTTAGTCATAAAAATTCTTCAACGTATTTATCTTTTCATTGAAGCTTCAAGAACGACGTTATGCTCACGTCATTATTTCTATTTATTATCCCATATTTCTTTTTTCTTTTTCTAATAACCACAAGTCATTTTTGTTTTGTTTTCACCAGCATTATACAGAGTACAACATTATTTTCACTTTATATACGACAAAGCTTTTTTCTCCCTCTTTTCTATCTTAATGCAGTCTGTTTTTTTTTTTACATTTATTCTAATATATTCTTTCTTTCTTTCTTTCTTTCTTTCTCATATACACACGTATATCCAAATAAATACAGAGCCAGAGAAGAAAAGCAATAGTGATAAAAGAAAAAAATTGATTGAGAGGAATACGTCAGCAAGTTTTCCTCTCCATTTATTGCACGTGTATCTTTTCTCACCTTCTTTACTGAAGAGGGGAATCTTGTTATTCTTCATTCTCATTGTTGATTCTTTTCTCAAAAAATGTATTCTTATCGCCGAAGTGGAGACAATAAGGTCAGGCTTTGCTAATGCGCAAATGATCACAATCAGTAAAAAAATATATTTGGCTTGATGGTTTCTACAGTAGGTTATAGGCAGGGTGTTATGTTAGACGAATAAAAGTCGTTCTTTCTGATATAAGATTTTTTTTTCATTAATTGGTGAGAAACTTATTTTACTGTTTCCTATTTCCTTTGCTCATAAGCACACAAATGATTGGACATGCGCATTTTATTTTTTAAAATCATAAAAATTTTATGACTTACTTGGAAGAATTAAATTCGTAAAAGGAGCATTTTTTTCCTAAATGTTGTGGAATGGGCTATTGTATTGACGACTTGAATGTTGTCTTCGCATATATGTAGTATCTGAGCGCCATAACTTATTCCACTACAAATCATTTGAGTGTAAGGAAAATAATTCGGACATTTGTAGCAGAGGAAATGTATTATAATTTAGTATTTCCTCGAGCTATACAATGTAGAACAATTCACGACGAATTAAGAATAACATATTTATTGCTTGAGTAAACTTAACAGAATGAATACGGAAATGATATGAGATACAAGAAAAAATTAATAAAGAATTGTATGAAAATTCTCTTCGTACAAGTTAAGAGCTCTAAATAGAAAGGAAAGTGTTGTGCGAAGACTTAAGTCAAATCATGATACCGTGTATCATTCGACACGAAGTCTGTTGGGAGAAAAGACCCCCTCTATCAGAAAACGCAAGCACTTGTACGTGGTTCTGGTCGTCGGAACCTCAAGCTATTGGTAAATAGTAGGGTAGACTTGTAGTATAATAGGACATTTAGATTGATCTTAGTTTAAGGAAAAAGAAAAAAAGTATATATATATATATATATATATATATATATATATATATATTGGAAGTGCTTTATTTGAAAAGAAAATTTTTTATAAGCATTTTTTTTCTTGGGGGTTCTGGTGAGTTCTAGTGGTGCTTAAACGGAATCTCTTTAGACCCTCCTCAGAGCAGAGATGGGATGGCTGCATTGTATCATAGTCAAGTAAAAAGCACAGGTGCTAGTGTCCACACGTGGCGACCCTAAGTGAGAATGAAGACATCCGCGGGAAAGGGGGGGAACCCCAAAAGAAACGGGAAATGGCCATACACTTCCTGTTTCTCGAAGGTTGTGGAATTGTCAAGAAGATTGTAGAGAATTTTCCACCTGGGTGATGGATATAAAAGCAAGGTAGAGTAGGTTCTAACCGACAGAGTAAAGTTTTGACTAACGCATTGCGTAATTCCAAGTCCAAGGGTCGGGGTCGAAATTTTTACCGCTGAATACGAGAAGTTGAGGAGTTATCATTACCACTATTGAAAGTTTTGAAAGTTTCTTCTCTATCTGTCCCAACCGGTTAAGGAAGACTATAAATCGTATCAAACTTAGAAATAAAACATTGACGTAGGGAAACTTGTGTTTCGTTCGGAAGTAAACGAATAAGAGTAAAGCCGATATAAAAGGTATCTCCTCGGCGTCCCTGGATTTCCAGTACCTCCTTCAATTAAAATGACGACACAAACTGGACCCTTTAACCTTGGTATGACAACCAGTCAAGGAAAAAGCAAACTCTAAATTCAAACCAGTTTTACTCCGCTTGAAAAATTCATGCGAAGGGGTGGGGTAAATATATATGGCTTCAGTTTTTTGATTAATGGCATATCAATCTTTTGAGATTATTTTATGTCAAAGCCATACTTGTAAAATGACAGTAGTGATGCTGGGGGAATAAAGGAGTTTATACCTTTCCCAAGTTCCGGAGTTCGAACTCGCTTACTATGATATTGCAGTTTAGTACGTTAGCAGCTACGCTACAGGGAGTCCTCGTAAATACATACGTGACACTTTGAAGAAACTTAGCGCAAAAAATTGGGTTTTAATTCCTTTTTATTTAATTCTATTCTATAATATTCTTTTTTTATCCTTTTTCTTTTACTTTTTTCTTTTCATTTTGTCAATTTATCTTACAAAGAATTTTAGTAAGATACAGGAGAAAAATTCGAGAATAATTAAATCTGCAAAAAATAGAAGTTCAACTAAAATTGAATAACTAACTTCTTTTTTCTACCAATTTATAATGTATCCTTCTTTGTTGCATATTTTTGAATTTAAGAATTAGTAATGTTGTATTTTTAGTATAAAACTTGGTGAAAATGAGGTTGAGAAAAAACCCTTCTTTTTCTTTTTCTTTTTTTTTTTAGGAAATGTTTGGTATAAAGTTCTATATAAGATCAACAGCTTGCCTGTACCTAGCAGGGGTTCAAAGAGAATTTGGGAAAAAAAGAGGCTCTAGAAAGCTTCTTGTCCCTATTGATGAGCAAATATTTTTCGGCCAATCAAAAGACCGGTAATTATTTTAAAGGTATGGTCAGAAACAATCCAACATAGTCTATTTTGCTCATCAAAAAGTAGCAAATAATTGGCGGAATGGCAACCAAATCAGCGAGAAACTCGAGCAGCCAGCAGTACCGATCAACGGAGACAAGAAAACGTTCTGTAGACAATACGACAGCCCATGAAATCTCTGAATTTTAGACCGTGTACGATACCAACCAAATACCCACGAAGTCTGAGAATTTTGGAATAGAAAGATTGGAAGAACGAGTATTGTTATCTTCCTGTCTTCTCCTGGATACTAGTTATTTTCACCCACTCAAAGAAGACAGGACTGTTATCATCTACTCACTCAAAATATCGTTACATCTTTACCTTTTCTTTAACACTAACTCTGAACAACACTGAAGAAAATCAACCGTAAAAAAGAAACATATTTGCCATTTCTTCCGCATCAGTAAATTTACAAAGAATTCTTCTTCAACATGATTAAATTCAATTTAAGCGCCCAACGGAAATATTTGAACAAGCCTATTTCGTTTCTTATCCTTTCTCCTGTATTTTAAAGGACATTTGCTCCTTTTTTCACTTTTATATGACGTAGAGTGTTTACCAATGGTCCGGGAGACTGGGATTCCATCCCAGGTCGAGTCATACCAAAGACTCAAAAAATGGTACTTGATGCCACCTTGATTAACACTCAGCATTATAAGGTTCAGATCAAGGGTAAAGTGGAGCAATCCAGGGAATGGAGTAGCGCCCTCCCCTACAACCCGGTGTAGTAGCTATTGAAATGGGAGCTTTCGGTCGCCAACTTTACTTTTACTTATATGGTATCACTGATATAAGAAATTATTCCTTTTATTAGAGATGAAAAACTTCTCCAAACTAAGATGTGGAGGTGTTTATAGAAACAGAAGTATTTCATCAGACAAGTTGGACATAAGTCTAATTAATTGGCGAATATTGCAGAACTATTTTTTTTTTCTGTGTTAATATTCTTAGATCTTTTGTCTTTTGGTCAGTGGATCAATCTCTAAGATACTCGCTGACTTTTATTCGATCGCTTTTGTGAGGCGAACCGATCGTCTGCAACTGGCACGCACACATATCTTTCCTAATGCACATGCGCATCAAGTATTCGTTTAAATCTTCTAGAGTTCGGCAGTTCCGTCTCATTTGTTCGTATGAGAAAATTCAAAGCAAAGCAAGTGGAGAATAGAAGAAGTCTGTAAATTATTTGTTATCCTGTGCTTGGCCTAGTCTATACGTTCACTGTTGACCTTGAAATGATCGTTAAAAATGGCGCTGAAACGTTCAAGAATGAGCAGCAAACATATTATGTATATGTATCATAAAGAGAGCTACTCAAATCAGTAAGGAAATAATTGAGAAATATAAAACTAGACTCGTCGATCCTCAACTCTTAATTTAATTCCACGTCAACGCATTAACGTTATTCGTTCCGTCCAATTAGATATTTGAACTGTAGTTAATCTTAACATCAAAATAGTCTGCAGAACACCATAGAACGTTCATTTGGACTTTGTTCAATCAGTGCTATATTTAGAGCATCAAAGATTTAGAATACAGTCCCAAACACACACAGTTATATGTATATGGCAGAGGCCGCCAAACCTTGGAATTGGGGCCTTCATGGTGTAACGGTTATCATCGTAGGACATGAACACGGCGACTCGAATTCAAATCCTGGACGAGGCTGTCTGCGTTTCACATAGCTCTCTTACTCTCCTGGGAAAGGTATGCATCTAACGATTCTCCCTCCAGCTATGGGGAAATAGTAGGGCAGGCTGAGCCCTAATCTTGGTATGGCAACCGGTTAAACCAAAGAGGCTCTTTTCTCTTTCGTCAAACTACTTTAAAAGTTCCTTCTCCTTCTCCTCTTCCTGCAAAGGATTTATCGTGTATTTTACAGATATTCACTGGTCGGTATATTTAAAATCACTGCGACGATTCGTCATTTAACAAGACATGGAAAGACGATTTCTAGATTTACTCAATGTTCAAAGTTTGGACTTCAAATGACAGCGTTAACTGATCGGTATAGGGGTCCAAAGCAAATTGAAGCAAATCACAAAGTTCTTTGTAAACAAATCGTATAAAGACAAAACTGTTTACTGTTTCGCCTTTATACTATTTAAAATCACTGCGACGATTCGTCATTTAACAAGACATGGAAAGACGATTTCTAGATTTACTCAATGTTCAAAGTTTGGACTTCAAATGACAGCGTTAACTGCTTTGAAGTTATGACATTAGGTGGGTCAATATGTTATCAAAATACAATAAAGTGTAAATGCAGTCAACAGTCGTCAGAGTTCAAGATTCGATTGCTCAAATAGAAGTTATATATATACATATATAATGTGTAACTATATATATATATATTGCCCAGTCGGTCGTGGCTGTAGACCGCCCCCCACAACGAGTGTCCTGGATATGACATTAAACAATCTGATGGTGAGGTTCTAGTAGTGCAGGAGCTTTGGGGAATGCAGAGTACCCCTTCATTGCCATCGCTCCCAGGTCCACTCTGGCCCGGAGTGGTAGCACCTGATAGGGTCGTATCTATGGGTTGAATAGAGGTAAACTGCATACCGATGCTAAACTGAATTGTTTGATATAGAACTGTTTTTGACATTGAAACTGTACATAGCACTGTTTCACTAAACTGAATAGATTGAAATAGAACTGATTATTCGTATGAAAATGGCTTTGCCATTAAATAACCTACAAAGGTTGATATGCCATAAAACCCTACTACCAACCAAGTATATATATATATATATATATATATATATATATATATATATATATATATAGTGGTGTGCTTGCCTCTTTGCTTGTCCTGGTCCGATATGTACGTGGTGCCTTCAATAAGTTTCCAGACTTTTTTGTTCAGGCATTTAATATTGTCGTAGACTCTTGAAAATTCAGTATGTTATTGCTATACATCTTATGAGATGACTGACCAATTTTTATGATTTCAGCTTCAAATGAACAGCTACAACAGCAATTGGAATACATCCTACTAAAGCCTGATTGTCACAGCTGGTGAATTTCAAATATGCAATCTGGACGTGAGGAAGAACGATATGCAATAAAATTGTGTTTTAAACTTGGAAAAAACGCAACAGAAACGTATGGAATGCTTCAGACTGCTTTTGAAGCATCTTGCATGAATCGAGCATCTGTTTCTGAGTGGCATAAGAGATTCAAGGAAGGCAGGGAGTCTGTGAGGGATGATGAGAGGTGTGGGAGAAATAAAGAAGTCAATACACCAGAGTTGATTGGCCAAAGGGTTAGGGTTAGGATTACTATGTTGAGGTTTTAAGGGAGTTCAGGGAGAGATTCCTTGGGAAGAGGCCAGCACTCTTCAAATCGGGTCAGTTGCATTTCCAGCAGGACAATGCACTAGTCCACAACTCCATCCTTGTCACAGATTATTTGACCAAGATGGGCATCAAGACAGTTTCTTACCCTCCCAATAGTCCAGACCTTGCTCCCTGTGACTTTTGGTTATTCCCTAAGCTCAGAGGCTGTCGTTATGAGACAATTGAGAAGATGAAAGAGGCTGTGATGAAGGTCATTGACACACTCGAACAAGAGGACTTCCATGGAGCCTTCCAGAAGTTGTTGGAACTGTACAAAAAGTGCATGGGAGATTACTTCAAAGGGGACTAGAGTTTCATGCGAGTACTCTCAATAAAAGTGCCCATACGAAAATAGTCTGGAAACGTATTTAATGATCCTCGTATATATGTGTAGCAAAAATAACCGCTTATTTTCGCCACATATTTTGTTTAAAGTAGAACGCTCTCTCTCAATATGTATATTCATCCTGAATGTGTTTCGATGCATTCATTCAAAATAAGTTTTATCTTATAAAGAATTGTTCCGAAAGACATACAAAATTGAGTTGGGGAGCGGTTATCCTCTATCTATACTAGTCATGTTACTCAAAGAAATCCTAGCTAACCTCATTCACTGACCCAAGCATGTAGTACAATGCTTAAACACAGGCATTCGATCCTAGCATACTATATTTACCAAAATGTCACAGTTACAATGAGTGGAATTATTTAAATATAAATCCAGGATGAAAAACTGAAATGATGAAATTTCTATATACAAGGCAAAAATTTGAAAACATGGAGGAGGGGGAGATAGAAAAAAACCAAAAGAAAAGTAAAAACCGAATAAGATGCTTATCAATTGGTTACACCCAGTACCTCTTTCTAGGTAATGGACTGCAGGCTGTTTTCCTGACTCAAGTACCGAAAACAAGTTGGACAACCTCTACTTAGAAATGGGTCTAGTCTAAGTGCGAGTGTAAAAATAAATGGAATTGGGATAGCAGAAAAATGAATTAAAAAAGGGGAAAAACACTGGGAATTTGAATGAAGATTACCCGGAATGTCACTGCCATAAGAAGGAAGAGGAGAGAAGGAAGAGGAGAGAAAGATGATTCCAAAGTTGCTCCCTTTCTAACGACCAGACTTACTGCTTTCACCCATCTTTTGTTGAATGTTATGCAGTCAAAGTTTTTTCGATCACATCTAATCTTGACCCTAAGCTGATGCTTATGGAAACAGATTAGATCATAATGAGAAAAACATACACTGTTACACAATCCCCTCTCTTGCGTCGTCCAAATCACCAGTCACGATACTCTCAGAATCGCTAAAAACATATTTCATTTCTCATCTGTCCGCGAAGACTCAAGAATATCCAGGACGTAACCAACGTCGAGCAGCACTCACTGTTTTGGATCGATATGGGCCATCACCTCTCCGACGTAGTCCTAAAACATGCGGACTTGCTCGCAGTGGTAGAAGGCGAGCACTGTCGTTTCCTCTAATCTTCTGCCGCAGCGGGTGCAATTGGGGATGTCTGCTCAGCAGCTCTGAAGACCAAGTCGGCGAAGAGTAACGTATTCCAAGCGAGCCACCAGGTAAGCAAGAACTGTGTTGTTGAGATAGTTGCTCCTGACGTCTAGTTTCTTTGGGAGCGAACCTCCTCCAGCAACAAACCGATTCGCTCCGTGAGCGGGTTCGAAACAGCAGCCTCCACTAAAACTTGAAAGAGAAAAATCACTCGATTTTCGAAGGGCCTTTCTGCACTCCCGGAAATACTGCGCTTCTACGTTTGGCCTACGTCGGCTCATGGTCTCGAGGTGAGATTTCAGATTTGGAATGGCCTCCCAAATCTTTCATCCTCATCAGCGATCGACCTAAGAATGCTAGCCTCTCAGCAGGACAGTGATTTACCAAGTCCTGCATCCCCAAGCCTCCATTACAAGGACGCTGGCAGCAGACCTATCTGCAAACAATTGGCTTGTCACCCTTCCACTATGTTTCCTCGGCGCACGAATCGGCAGTTGACACTAGAACGATCAAAGAAATCGATTGCTCTGATCGTTCTAGCACCAACCGCCAGCTCGCAGACAGAGTAAGTGTAGACAACCGGTAAAGGATTGGAGTGAAAATATACACGGCGCACACCTCCACCCTGTCCTTTAAGGACAACCGCCTTCGGAGCCAGTTACTCACCTGCGCTTCTGCCTTTGGCTGTACTTCTGACCAATTTCTCTTTAGTTGGAGATCGGAACCGAACCATATTCTAAGGATACAGATAGACCCGTCACTCCAGCGTGAAAGCTCCGGTAGAAGAATGCCATCTCTCCAAGTACCCAACCACAAACCTTTGTTCTTTCGGACATTTATTTTGGCCCTTGCTACCATCTCGTGCGTTATAAGCACCTGCTGTACCGCTACCATGTCTCTAAGGCGGGACATAAATAGGGTGACAGGGAGTAAATCTACAGCACGGACCGTTCGAAGCCCCCCAAGCGCTTCCTGTTCACTTGTGCGCCTGCCGTAGAAGATTGGTACATAATTCTAATCCATTTCCGGAACACCAGTTTGAATCTGGTTGACTCCAGAACCGCTGGCAGAAACCGATGGTCTACCCTATCAAATGTCTCTATGGCGGGACATAAATAGGGTGACAGGGAATAAATCTAAACGATTTGAACGATTGATTAAACTGTTTGAACAGAGTTAGTTAATTTGCATTACTTCACATTCAAATTGATCAGCACGTCTCCAGTGTTGTCTTCTTTCCCCTCTATGATCTCGCGCACCAAGGGCAGGTTATTTTGGATCAATCTTCCCGTCACAACGTAGTTTTGTTCAGTTCCAATCAGATCACCGGCAACAATCTGTAAGCGGTTTGCTAAGACCCGGGTCAAAATCTTAAATCCTATCTTTAGCTGAGTTATTGGCCTATAATCGTCTAGATCCTCCCATACCTGCCTATCACCTTTCTTCAGTAATACGATGACATTCCAAATATGGCTCCCTGGGTAAACCAGTGGTTGAACATATCCGTCAGAATCCGCATAAACATGTGTGACAGCCTCAAGTACACTTCATTGGGGAAAAATTTAGTCCCGGCGTCTTGTTGAGGCCGATCTACTTAGCACAGACTTCACACTCTGTAACTCTCCCCTTACTGCTAGCCGAAGGTGGAGAAATCCGGCCGAATAGCTGTGAAACTCCTGCACAGAGAGATCCAACAAACGGACAAAAATCACGAAAATGCACCCAGAAGACCTCCCGAATTTCCTGGCATGCCCGGAAAATTGACAAACTCGGTAAACCGACGGGGGATACTTTTGCAGTTCTTCCTTACGTGCAAACGCGTTAGTTCGAACGCTTTTGTTATTTGACAAGCTTAGCTGTGGTACAAGTAGGCGGCACCCAGTGAGAATCGAATTCACAAACAATGGTTCGCTAACTCAACTTGCTAATCATTACATCATATGAGGTGCCCTATAGCTCGAACACTTTATATAATGATAATGACAACTGCGTTGTTATATTGACAATGATTGGTACACTGTTTGAACAGAGACAGCTAATTTGCATATTTTCCTTTCAAGATTGTCTATTAAAAAGAAACAAAGGAATTTGTTCAAAAAATTAGATTGAAAATGAATAATTCCTTTTCAATCTTATCTTTATTCTTATAAAAAACATCATACTGAACGAAAACAAAATCAAAATAGAAAACGGATATGTAAAAAATATTTTGTTCACTCTGTGCCACCATACTTTTGAGAATCCTTTCCTTTTGCTTATCCTAAACATTTGCCTCTTAGCCCTTCCTCACCCCAATTACAACCCAAACACCACAATACAGACAATTTTCTGCGACATTATATATATATATATATATATATATATATATAGTGTAATATATATATATATATATATATATATATATATATATATATATATATATATATATATATATATATATATATATATAAGCCACTTTTTAAATTATTCTTGGCTAGAAAATGTTGCTATTAATCTTTACCAACTCTTCAATTTTTCTATTCAAATTCTTTGTTTTTTTTCACTAAGTTCATATCTAATTTGTTTTTGTTTATCATATATGCCGATTTTAATTCAAATTAAAAAAAGACAACAATCAATAACAATTTATCCCAGAAGCTAATCTGGGTTCGAAATTTAGTTCAAGGAGTAAGCATCGTTTTTGATTTTCTTATTTGGATTAAACAGCAGACATTCAGATTATTAAAGAAAAAAAAGGGAAAAGTTATTATAATTCAAGTTTTAATGAAAGGGTGCAGTTTTTTTTAGAAATAATGTTAATCAAAACAAAACCACACACACACACACACACACACACACACATATATATATATATATATATATATATATATATATATATATATATATATATCGTAACGATCTTCATATTCATATTGCATCATTCATATTTTAGACAGTGAGGGGGTATTTCTTTTCGAAAGTCTGAAACCGAAATCAGTCAGGGTATAGCGGTGAGTGATGGGTGAAATGGTTATTGTTTAACGCTATATTTTTTAAGGCAACACCAATGAATTACGAAACTATTCTTTAGTAACACCACAACGAAAGTTCTTTATTTGCAGCTTTGAATATGTTGTTCTTGGTGCTGCAAGACTCGTGGTGTTTAGGCTTGTTGGATGTTTGAGACGAAATGGCTTAGCGATATGTTGAGATGGCAGCGTGTTGTTGGACGTGTGAGGGAAGTATCCAAAGTCACCGTGTAGTTTTGTGTCGAGAGCGGAGTGGCGCTCGGATCGACATAGTAAATTTTTGGGGTGACCAGAAGTGGTGCCTGTGGAAGGCATGCTGAATGTTTTTAATTTATGTTCAACTGGGATTCCTCGTAAAGAATCCATAAATTAAATAGTTCCCTCGTTGAGTGTCCATGTTGCTGCTGCTTGTGTTAAAGCCACAGTGAGATGTCCACACTGGGTGGCTTGTTTAGCTAAAAAGCATCGCTAAGCAGGGACGACCAGAGGCACGTCTGTTCGGGTCGCCGCCTCAAGCTGAAGAGAGTGAATTTGGCCGCTCACCCGTTTTGCTAGCCGGAAATGAAGGTCCGGGCTGAATAGGATAAGTCATCCTGATTGGGTGAAATTCAGTGTTGAATTAAATTGCGCGCCAAAACAAAATACGAGATTTTCCTCTTCTCTACAAGGGTAATTTTTTTTAAAATTAAAATAACTTTTCTAAAAACGTTTCAGAATAATATTCTCCGTCCTTCATTATTTCATATAGAGGAGCGGGCGTTTTTTAATGAAATTTAAAAAAAAATCTAGACGGAGATGCTTATTTCAACCCTTGCTTCCAACATCCTTGATCCCTACAACCAAACAATAAAGGGAGTATATCTCGAAGTTCTTTAGTTATAAAAGTTTAATAAATTAAGAATTTAGTATTATTACCTTGAAATAGATAGAAAATATGAAAAACCTTTCGTGGTGAAATGCGGATACTTCGGCTAGTATACATATAAAGTAGAATTTTTTTTTGTTTTAATATTGATTTTACTATAAAAATGGTGATATGTAACAAAATCTCAATCTTTGATGCTTAATACAAAGAGATCACAGAGGGTTTGATCAACGCCTTCTGTTATAAAGGCGTTGGTTTGATACATTTTCGATATTTACTGTTATTCATTTAAACAAACATACCTGCGTCTTTTAAATTAAAATTGCTGTGTTTCAAATCGATGAGTAACCGGTGCATTTTAATTATGTTATTCTTAACATATCACGTTTAACCTATCACGTTATGAAATAGGTAGATAGATAGATAGATATTTGTCATTCATGTAAAAAAAATCAACACTTCTCTGTCCGATTTTATTTGACATGAATAAGCAATACATTCATGAGATAGATAGATAGATAGATAGATAGATATGGATGGATATTTTTCAGATATTGTTTGGTCTATTGAACGATTGATTAAAAGCCATTATTAACGCATTCGCTATTATGACCTCTTATATCAATTACCATTTACCTGCTAATCAGATATTTGTGTCTGATGGGCGTATCAGAATATATATATATATATATATATATATATATATATATATATATATATATATATATACCGGTGGCAAAAGCTGCTCGGTAGCGCCAGGAGTGGCAGTACCGCCTTGAGCTACCGAAACTGTGTTATCACCCTGGTTGGCGGCTGATGAGGCTAGGGTATCGCACGTGCTTTCACACGTTGTATGATGAAAAAAAAATGTATATATATATATATCAAACCCGTTCGGCAACTAAAGGCATTTATATTACCACGCCTAAAGTATTTAAAATAATTTTTGCTATTTTATCCAATATTTGTTTACAGTACATATCTTCTGGTTGTGTGTACTTATCCAACCTCTTCGCTATAGACAGGATGTGACACAAGGATAATTTTTAAACGGAGTACTGCTGGTTTGAATCCAGAGTTTTTTTTTTTGTTTTTTTTTACATCGATTGCCGTACCAAGGCTAAAGAACCCATTCTACCTGATTATTTACCAATAGCTGGACGGCAGTGTGTATGAGGTGTGTAACAGATGGATTCATGCCTTTCCTAAGAGCATTAGCGCAAATGGAAACGCAAACAGTCTCATCCAGGATTTGAATTAGAGTAGCTGATTCCATTTTCAACGACACTAACCGTTTCGCTGAGCGTCTCTCCTTGTTTATTCTGGATGAGCCAAAGATGATAAATTCATCTTATATATTTAAACTCGCTCAATGACATAATCATGGATCATAATGAGAAATGAATTTTCTGTAATGTTCTTAAATATTTAGGAAGTTATCCTGAGATATCACAGCACACCCCGATAGATAGCTGTATCATGATATGACAATAACCGAATGGCGGAATGGTGGTATTGTAGGGAACGAATAAATAAATAAAAAATTAAATTTAAAAAAAATAAATAAATAGATAAAAAAAAGACTATTAAAGCTGAAGAAACTCCCAGAGGTCTCTAACGGAAAAGGAGATGACGCATGCGTAAAAGAAAAAAGGCTTTCCTCTTGATAAAGGGAGCAAAGTATTCTTTCTTTTTCAGGCAGTGTCCGTCGAACCAACAACACCATTTTGCTGTCTGGTGTTTTGGGCACCACGCTACGTCTTGGGACGTAGCGTCGGTTAGTCCTTTCACCCAGTAAATAAAGGAAAGTATAGAAGAAATGTTATCGTCTCTTATCTGTTTCTGTCTTTTCTTTATGTATAATTCTTTTGGGACTTTCTTTGGGCAAGGCATAACGCCGGCCAGTCAACGTGGGGTAAAATAATATAACCAAAATATGGTGTCAGATATCTACGGCAACACAGCCATGCCCTTAGCCCCAGACCTTCAAAAAACTTCAAACCCCACAATATACAGACTGAAATTGTGTCTGTCAGGTTAGTTAACCTGAATCTTTATCTCTCTAATTCAAGTAGACATCTTGCAGTAAATTTATCAAAGTTATAACCTGTTTTTTCATAATGTTTTTCCTATGACATTTGTGGGTTTTGAAGGCTCTGAAGGTCAGGGGCTAAGGGCAAGACTGTGTTGCCGTAGATATCTGACTCCATATTTTGGTTATATTATTTTACCCCACGTTGACTGGCCGGCGCTATGCCTTGCCCAAAGAAAGTCCCAAAAGAAATGTACAAAAAGAAAAGACAGAAACAGATAAGAGACGAAAACATTTCTTCCATACTTTCCTTTATTTACTTGGTGAAGGGACTAACCGACGCTACGTCCCAAGACGTAGCGTGGTGCCCAAAACTCCAGACAGCAAAATGGTCTGTTGGTTCGACGGACACTGCCTGAAAGAGAAAGATGATATCGTTTCCTTTTTCAAGGGGAAAATCCTTTTTTCTTTTTACGCATGCGTCATCTCCTTTTCCGTTAGAGATCTCTGGGAGTTTCTTCAAATTTAATAGTCTTTTTTTATGTATTTATTTATTTTTTTAAATTTAAGTTTTTTATTTATTTATTCGTTCCCTACACATTTTACCAGTCACCAGAAAATCAAATCTGGAATATCTTAGTAAGCGAGTTAGAATTCCAATCGTGCAATTACGTTCATTTTCTGGACAATAGCATTAAGAAAGACATGAACTCCATTATCTCCTCAGTGATCGGTTAAACAGTACCACAACTATCCTTCTATAAGGATGGCCTTGGCATTAAATAACCCACAAAGGTTGATTTGTCATAAAACAAAAAACAAACCGAATTGACCTACAAATGGGACTCTAACGGATAGAACCATTCCGGGTCAGAGTGGACTTGAGAGTAATGGCAATGAAGAGTAGTCCTCACTTTCAGATTTCAAGAACTAAAGAAACCATATAAAGAACTTAAAAAAAAAACATGCAGTTTCTTCCCAAAAGTACTCTGTGAACTCTCAGTTGATTTGAAAACTGAAAATAATTTTCATGCACCTAATAATTGCATGCGAGATTAGTGTGCTAACCAGTGCTCCAAGACGATATACCTTGCTATTTACCAAGCTTAATAACATACCATGAGGATCGAAGACACTATCGCAATTGACTTGGAAATTAAATTACAATACACCCACATTATAATTATATACTCCACCTTGTATCTCCCTATAAGACTAAGTTTCTGACAGACATATTCCGTTTGAGTCCACACGAATTTCAAAAAGATGTTGCTTTTTCCTAAGATCAAGCATAATTCCTTGGAAAGATTTTTATGTACTTTTTCTCTGCCTTCGTCCCCCATAACAATCAATATACATTAAAAACCTATCCTTTTTGCTCCTGCCACAAAATCTTAGGCATATTATCACATACACACAAACGCGCACGTGCGTGCACAAACGCGCGTGCACACATACACACACACATAATCGAAAAAACGCCCCAATAATAATTGATGGTCGATGTTTCCCAGAAATCAGAGCTTAATCAATTATTCAGGCAACTGACTGTTATAAATTGCGATTTCTTTCTAAATTAGGCCAAGGGAAATTGAAATCGCTACTCTTCACAAACACTTTTCCATATCTGTTGCCAAATAACGATGAAGAATCACACACACGCACACACACACATGCACATATATAAAGATGAACTATTATGTCTATAATTATTTACTTTTAATCTCTCCCTAATAGTTTCTGATGAGCTCATTATTAGAACATTCCACGTTTTTAATTCAATGCAATTCTTGGAACCATTTAACTTTGTTAACTTATGCAAAATTGAATTGTTAAAAATAGAACTGTTTGATCATTTAACTGTGTCTAAACAAATGACTGATCTTTAATTGAATTGTTCGTAATACATAGCAATACTTACGACCTTTTAACTGTGTCTAAACGAATGAGTAATCCAATCATTGGTATTACATAGCAATACTTGGGACCATTTGACAATGTGCAAATGAATAGAGTTGAATAGAATTAGTGTTGAGCGGTAATACTTGTAACCACTTCACTGTCTGTAAAAAATAATTTATATTGAATAGAATTATTAGTGCTAGATTACAATAATTGAAACCATTTAACTATGCGCAACAATTGATTAATAATGAATAGAATTATTAGTGCTAGATTACAATAATTGAAACCATTTTACTGTGTGCAAAGAATAAACTTAATCTCATTTAAAAATGTTATCAACAAAATGTATTTACAAATAATATCTACGTATGAACACTATTTGGCATTAAATAATCTATAATGGTTGATATGCCATAAAACCAAAGCAAACCAAACCTATCAGTTATGGAAAAATTCTGATTAAAATTTCATAGTTACATCGACAATTTGAATGATTAAAAAACACGTTCCTCTCGAATGCAGATCCACATGATATTTTCCTTCACTAGCAAATTGTATTGGAAATTGCTTTATTCTCTACGATAAGACTTTTTCAGTTTGGTTTAGTTTGGTTTGGTCTGGTTTTATGGTATATCAACCATTGTAAATTATTTAATGCCAAATCAATTTTTATACAAATAAACAATTCTATTTTAAACAATTCAGTTTAGTATAAATACACAGTTTAGTTCTATTTAACTCATTAATAAGACTCGATCAGGTGCTACCACTCCGGGCCAGAGTAGACCTGGGAACGATGGCAATAAAGGAGTACTCCGCATTTCCCCAAAGCCTCACCATCAGATTGTTTAGTGTCATATCTAGGACACTCGTTGGGGGATTCTTAACCCTCTGATGCAGTTGGTATATCAACTGCAGCCCCAGCCAACTGGGCCAGGCTTTTCCCGAGAATTGCTCATTAAAATTCTTGCTAAGATGCGCTGTTTGGACTGGTTACAGTAACACACGCACACACACTAGCACATCTATACAAAAACTCGAAAAAATGTTAGTATATATCAATATATATATATATATATATATATATATATAGAGAGAGAGAGAGAGAGTGAAAAAGTGAGAGAGAGAGAATAAAAGAGTGAGAGAGAGAGAGTGAAAGAGTGAGAGAGAGTGAAAGAGAGAAAGAAATAGAGAGAGAGTGAGAGAGAGTGTGGGAGAGAGAGAGAGAGAGATCTAAGTTAGGATGGCTTATACATAGAGTGAAGGAGCCTTAGTGAATGTCAGTTTCTCGATTATGCACTTATCAGACCAATGTCTTTGATATTGAGTACTCTTATTTATAAATATAGGAAACTACATTGTATATATATATATATATATATATATATATATATATATATATTGTAAAAATCTGACAGTAAAGAGGAATTGAAGACCTTTAGTGTTTAAAAAAAGCCAGAAAATCTTGTAAACTGTAAAATATTCTTTATTATTTGTTTAGTAACTCTTATTCAAAAACAACAAACTGTAACCTGATAAACAACACAAACCAACTACAATTCTTATACGATCGAATCCATTCGAAAATTGCTGATTTTGCATCGATCAGTATCACTTAATCGAAAAGGCATAAAGGCTGTTTTTCTAAAACGTTTTTGTTTTGTGTAATAATAATAGGGACATCAAAGCGAAAAAAAAATCCTTTCTAGTTGCGCACCATAACCACAACCTCACACCTCCAAATATTGACATTTGCTCGACTATGAAACATGGCCACACTGAACCAGAGCAAATAAAAAACTTAAAAAAAAAAAAGCGATAAAAACTAGAAAAATAAAATAAAAGCTTTTCAAAGACAAGCAAAATCCCTGATACAGGATTTTGAGATGTTTCCGACGAAAAGAAAGGTCTTTGGGACCTATTGATCTTGGAATTGAACTGAAAATGTATTGATTGAATCATACCTGATACGAAAATTATCACCAGTATGAACAGGTAGATAATATTTAGAACTTGATTTTTTGGTGACCCGAAAAAGTCATTAAAAAATCACCATGGAAAAAAAGGTCATAATTTTCGCTTCTGGCTAGAAAAATATCATTTAGAACTGGACCTCTCAAACTTTTTACCTGATGCAGCCAAATTGTTACTCAATTTAATTTCCATTCATTCCCAAATAGATTAACTGAATATTGAGTCAAAAAACATTATTAATTTATCAGTTTTTAATACAATTTACAAGATAAAAGAATGAGTAAACTATAAATGCAAACGGCTCGTTAATTTTTTAATTATTTTCTAATGGGAAGGGTGGGTTTAGTGGACACTGAAGAGTTCCTGAATATGAAGCTGCTGCTAGGTTGTGGATAACCACAATCTATGTTGAAAGTGCTTCTCCGCTTAGTGAATACTGCACAAGGCTAAACTCAGGTTTCACCAAATACGAACTTTTAAAAGCTAGTAAAATGAACTCAACAGTTACCCAAAGCTTGGGATATTTTGCAATAGTTTTTGATATCTGGCTATTAGTCTACATGATCCAGCGGTTTTTGTTGTGTTATAAAGGGATTAATAAATGCAAGCTAGTAAATTCACCCTCTGTATACCCCTATGTTTTATTCACTCGGCTAAAATTTTATTCCACCCCCAGGGTTCTATATGAACTACTTTCATAAGTTCTAATCTAAAATGTCGACTTTGTACGGATAGGCAAAAACATAGATGCAATTTTGTTCACTCGACGAACTCAAAGGTCCAGTTTAGCATTAAACTTACACTGTAAATCGTGCTCTTTGCTAAATCTTTTCATAATTTGGAATTTTCAAAAACTAGTGTGCTAAAATCATTCTATGGGGGTCTCATAAGCAACCACAGAAAGTTAAAGCAATTATTGTTAGTAATGTTGTTAGCAAATCTCCATAACTCGAATATACATATATTTACCAGAGTGATTTCCTTTCACTTCCAATGGAAGAACCCATCACAGAACCGCTTAGTTTGTCATGACCCCAGGGATAGCCCATACACGCCAACGATTGACACAGTAGGTTGGTGGGTTCAGTTGGTCCGCTGCTGCATATCTAATTCGCAGATAACCTTCGTGGAGGCCATTCCTCTATTTGCATTGTTGGTGTCTGTGAGGTTATGTTATCGGGCTGACGTAAAGTTGACTGGTTTTCGATCCTCGCTTGAGGCATTTTGCATGTCTAACTACACTGATGAGTTGTGATACAACGAAACAGTCTGTCTGGAGATGACTATATATACTCCTACTCTCCGGGGGTTGAGCACTCTCTCGAAGGAATTAATGGGTGCCACTCGTGTAATGCAAAGCTCTTCAAACGAATTAAGCGCCCCGGTCTCTGTGCGCGTAAAGTGTAAACAAATGTCAACATTTAATACATATACGTTAAATTCTCTCGCTTAGTTGAGGTTGTTGGTGTCTGTGAGGTTATGTTATCTGGTTGACGTAAAGTTGACCGAGTTTCGATTCCAGCTTAAGGCGTCTCAGGTGTCTAGCCACACTGATGAGTTATGATACAACCAAACAGGTCTGTCTGTGGATGACAATGTATATATATGTGTGCGTGTGTATGAGAGAGAGAGTGAGAGAGAGAGAGAGAGAGTATAAAAGAATACATTAACGTGTTTTACCATAGAGATACCCTCATCAAAATTAATTTATTATTTCCTAAAAACGAAATCTACACACGACAGAACGTATATATATATAGATAGATTAGATTTTATTCTTATATTTATTTCAACAGTTTCTCATTTTTTGTTGATTCAATTTTTTTGTATCTCATATTCTTTGTGGGTTGATTTGTTGAGGGAAGGTGATATTTTGTAAAAGCTTAGCTGTAAATTGAGAGAAGCACATTTGAAGATTAGAACGCTCTCTGTGCATTGTTGTCATGCTGAATTGTGTTCTTTTTTCTACCTTTTTTTCAATATTAGGAACGCGTTTCTTGAATCAAAGCTATAGTCACAGATTTTGCAGTAGCGTGTAACAATATGATTGGAGACATCCACCTCATCAAAGGTGATACAGCGATCCCCCAAAAAGCTTGACAACATACCCCAACATACCCCATAACATATAGCATAAAGTAGAGATATCCGTGTGTCCGGTAAATTCATCCTGGGGTAAATTCATTGTATAGTAAATTATCGCCATTAAATTCATTTTTTGGTAAATTATTCGTGGCTAAATTCATGATTTAATCATTGTTTTTAAGCATATAATAAAACCAGCTAAAGTGTTAGAGTCAGGGGAACCTTACATTATAAGAACGATTAATCTGATACTACGAATTTACCAGTCATATATTTACCATATGTTTCGATAAGTTTACCCTAGGTCGAATTTACCATTTACTGATTTTAACGTCGATGAATTTACCGGTGTTAATTTTACCATACGATGAATTTACGCGCGATAAATTTACCACACGATGAATTTACCTAGAATCAAACATTCATTTTCCATCATAAGGCCGAAGAGAAGATAAGGAAAAGGGAAGATTAATATTTTCACAGCGAGACTAATTTAGAAGAAAAAAATTAAGGGCTGATTGATTCCGATAAATTGATCCAGTGGAAGGAGTTCGTAGGGATCGAACCCAAATCTATAAGAGTACCATCTTTGGATTCAGTTGATCTATTTGAAAATTATTTACATTGGTAGGAACACTTGAAACTATGCAAATGTTTGCAAACAAATGATTATCTTTATTATCAAATATGAATTACGAATTGAAACTGTATAATAGTATATCAATCATTAGTTGGTTGATTACTTGTGTTTTATGGCATATCAGCCCTCGATGGCTATTTAATACCAAATCCTGTTTATACATGTGTGTGCGTGTGTGATTTATTAACGAATAGTGTGATTTATTAACGAATAGTGTGATTTATTAACGAATAGTTTGTAGGTAATATTATTTTTAAATGAGCCAGAGCTCATTCCTTTACACATAGATACGTGGTGCCTTCAATAAGTTTCCAGACATTTTTGTACAGGCATCTAAAATTGTCATAGACTCTTGAAAATTCAGTATGTTATTGCTATACATCTTATGAGATGACTGACCAATTTTTATGATTTCAGCTTCAAATGAACAGCTACAGCAGCAATTGGAATACACCATACTAAAGCCTGATTGTCACAGCTGGTGAATTTCAAATATGCAATTTGGACGTGAGGACACTTTAGAAGAACGATATGCAATAAGATTGTGTTTTAAACTTGGAAAAAATGCCACAGAAACGTATGGAATGCTTCAGCCTGCTTTTGGACGATCTTGCATGAATCGAGCATCAGTTTTTGAGTGACATAAGAGATTCAAGGAAGGCAGGGAGTCTGTGAGGGATGATGAGAGGTATGGGAGGAGTAAGGAAGTCAATACACCAGAGTTGATTGACCAAAAGGTTAGGGTTAGGGTTAGGGTTACTATGTTGAGGTTTTAAGGGAGTTCAGGAAGAGATTCCATCGGAAGAGGCCAGCACTCTACAAATCGGGCCAGTGGCATTTCCACCAGGACAATGCACCAGTCCACAACTCCATCCTTGTCACAGACTATTTGAGCAAGATGGGCATCAAGACAGTTCTTCGCCCTCCAGACCTTGCTCCCTGTGACCTTTGGTTATTCCCTAAGCTCAAGGAAAAACTTCGGGGCTGTTGTTATGAGACAATTGAGGAGATGAAAGAGGCTGTGACGAAGGTCACTGACACGCACACACAAGAGGACTTCCATGGGGCCTTCCAGAAGTTGTTGGAACGGTACAACAAGTGCATTGCAGCCGGAGGAGATTACTTGGAAAGGGACTAGAGGTTCATGAGTGTACTATCAATAAAAGTGCCCATACGAAAAAACTCTGGAAACTTATTTAATGATCCTCGTAAATGATTAAATAGTGCTATTTAAACCATAGATGGAACCCTAACATGTACTACCTCTCTGGGCCAGAGTAGACCTGGGAGTAATGGCAATTTAAGAGATACCCCACATTCTCTAAAGCTCCAGGACTGGAGCGTCATCATCAAATGTAGTTTAGTGTCATACTCAGAACACGCATTGTTGGGAAGGTTTTACTCCTTTACAAAGATGCAGTCGGTGTATTCTACAGTGCCCACCGACTGGGCTAAATTATTAGTTTTAAATGGGAACACTTGAAAACGTATAACTGTATGCAAATTATTTGTATTAGATAAAAACATTTGATACCATATATCTGAATACAATGAAATGATTACTAAAGACAATTAAAAAACACGATTAAAAATGTTTACCGTGGAACATAGAAAATAAGAATTGTTATGATGATAATAAAAAATTTACCAATTACTCAAATTTAGGTATTGGATAGCTCTACAGGCTGGTGCGGCAGAATAAACGGACTGTACCTCTGCAAAAGGATAACGAGTGCTCTGGGTGTGAGACTAAAGGGTCTGATAGTAAGACTCGAGTCCAGGAGCTTTGGGGAATGTGGAGTACTCCTTTATAGCTATTACTTCCAGATCTACTCTAACCCTGGGTGATAGCACATGTTAGGATCCTATCTATGGGTCAAATAGAACTATTTAATCATTTACTATTCTTGAAACTATTTAACTGTGTGCAAACGATTAAATAATGTTAAATAGCATTATTAGTATTGGATAGCAATACTTGAATCAATTTAGTGTCCTTAGAATGACATTGAACAGCATATGATGGTGAGGCTTCAGTTTTGGAGTTTAGGGAATATGTTGTACGCCTTTTTTTGCCATTACTCTCAGGTGCACGGAGTGGTAATACCTGGTAGGATCCCATCTATGGGTCAAATAGAACTGTTCAATATTTTACAAGGGATCATTATCAGTTATTTGAAACCATACGACAGTGTGCAACTTATTTGTACTTCATAGGCATACTTGATTAATAGAATTACTAATATAAAATAGCAATACTTAAAACCACTGAACTGTTTCAAACAAATGATTAATATTAAATAGAATTATAGGTGTTAGAAAGCAATGCTTAAAACCATTCAAACGTGTGCAAATGAATGACAATTACTTAATAGAATTATTAGTATTAGATAGTAATGTTAAATAGAATTATTACAGTTAGCATCTGTGTCCAAACAAATGAGCTCTGGCTCGTTTAAGAATGTTACCTAGAATTATTCACTTATATATTATATCTATATATCTACGAGGTGCATACGACAAGTTTCCAGACTTTTTTTTCGGATGGGCACTTTTATTGATAGTAAACACATGAAACTCTATCCCCCTTCGAAGTAATCTCCTGCACTTGTTGTACCGTTCCAACAACTTCTGGAAGGCTCCATGGAAGTCCTCTTGTGTGAGCGTGTCAATGACCTTCGTCGCAGCCTCTTTTATCTCCTCAATTGTCTCATAACGACAGCGTGTGAGCTTAGGGAATAATCAAAAGTCACAGGGAGCAAGGTCTGGACTATAGGGAGGGTAAGAAACTGTCTTGATGCCCATCTTGGTCAAATAGTCTGTGACAAGGATGGAGTTGTGGACTGGCGCATTGTGCTGGTGGAAATGCCACTAACCCTATTTGAAGAGTGCTGGCCTCTTCCGACGGAATCTCACCCTGAACTCCCTTAAAACCTCAACATAGTAACCCTAACCCTTTGGCCAATCAACTCTGGTGTATTGACTTCCTTACTCCTGCCACACCTCTCATCATCTCTCACAGACTCCCTGCCTTCCTTGAATCTCTTATGCCACTCAAAAACTGATGTTTGATTCACGCAAGATGCTCCAAAAGCAGTCTGAAACATTCCATATGTTTCTGTGGCGGTTAAAACACAATTTTATTGCATATCGTTCTTCTAAAGTGTCAGATTGCATTTTTGGAGAATGCCTATGGAGAAAGGATAGGCTTGGCGCCTCTTTTCCATTTCTTTATTTTTCGTCTCGGAATAATAAGGACAAATAATTCATGCAAGATGGCCTAAAAGCAGTCTGAAGCATTCCATACGTTTCTGTGGGATTTTTTCCAAGTTTAAAACACAATTTTATTGCATATCGTTCTTCCTCACGTCCATATTGCATATTTGAAATTCACCAGGTGTGACAATCAGGCTCTAGTAGGGTGTATTCCAATTACTTGAAGCTGAAATCATAAAAATTGATCAGTCATCTCATAAGATGTATAGCAATAACATACTAAATTTTCAAGAGTCTATGACAATATTAAATGCCTGTACAAAAAAAAGTCTGGAAACTTATTGAAGGCACCACACACACACACACACACACACACACACACACACACACACACACACATATATATATATATATATATATATATATATATATATATATATATAACGCCCTGTCGGCGGGACTTGGAATAGGCTGATTGTATCCTCTGCAGAAGAGTAAGAACCCCCCCCCAAAAAAAAAAAACAAAGGTGGTATCCTAGTTATGAAACTAAACCATGTGTGGTGGTGAGGCTCTAGTTCTGGGGCTCTCTGAAGTCTGGAGTATCACTTTATTTCTTTTACTACGAAGTCTACTCTCATTCGTAGAAATAGTACTTTGTTGGGTCCCATCTATGAGTTAAATAGATGTTTTCAAATTATTTGTAAAAGGAATATCAGATACCATATAAAAGTGTGAAAAAAGAAACAAAAAGAATTCTGAAGAAATGACACAAAAATATAAATGTAAACGTACACAATTCCCCAACTTCTTGGCATAAAATAACCCGAGACGGCGATGGTTAGAGTGTTTGTCAATGGCCCGGGAGACCTAGGTTCAATACAAAGCCGAGTCTTACCAAAGACTCAAAAAATGGTACTTAATTCTTCCTTGGTTAACACTCAGCGTTATAAGGTACGGATCAAGGGTAAAGTGGAGCAATCCATGGAAAGAAGTAGCGCCCTCCCCGACACTTTGGTGTTGTAGCTATCGAAAATAGAGCCTTCGGGTCACCCTCGCCAACTTTACATATATATATATATATATATATATATATATAAAGTAGTAAGTTGAAGGCTCTCATTTCAATAGCTACTACACCGAGGTGTAGAGGCGGGTGCTTCACTTACCATTGATCCGTACCTTATACATATTTACCCAACCCCTCCGCTCGGGCAGGATATGACACAAGGTCAATTTTTAAAGCGGAGTTTAACAGGTTTGAATGCAGAGTTTTCCTTCTCCTATACTAGTTGCCTCACATAGCTGGTGGGAGAATAATTGGATTCATACCTTTCCCAAGGATATTAGTGCAATGTGAAATGCAATCAGTCTCGTCCAGGATTTGAACTCGTGTCGTCATGTCCAGTTCCTACGACGATAACCATTACACCACGGGCATCCGTACCTTATAATGCTGAGTGTTAAACAAGAAGGCATCAAGTACTATATATATATATATATATATATATATAATTTTTGTAGGTCCAAAGAGAGAAAGAAAAATTTCAAATGAGTTGGTCCACGAAGACATTCGTATTTTTAAAGGATTTATTTAGTTAGGTAAATGAAGGCGACGGATGATCTTAAGAAAATGACGTCCATTGATTTGTATTATCAGTCAAATTTTTTTCCCCAGAAGAAGACTTCGAAAGAGAAGCAAACAACCTGATTGGTACACAATTTAATATATGCAAAGAAGTTGAGATAAATGCATATAATAGAATATTAGAAATGATGATGAAAAGCTTAATGTCAAAATTTTTAAAGAACGGGACTTTCAGTGGGAACCTGGATTGTATATTGTCTGTTGAGTTTGCCAAACAAAAGGCATTCATATTTTATGCTATACTTCAATAGTTAAGCGTTGTATTTATAAAAGAAAAATTGACGAGGAATTAACTTGTTTGCCATTGCAAACTTAGGTTTTAAGTTTGGCAAAAAACTAGGACAAGCTGAAATTTATAATAGTAATTGATAGAATTCTGCATGTCTATCGTATCTAAACCCCCAATTTGATGGAGAATCATTATATTTGGTATTTATACTGTTTGTTTCGCATGAGAAAATGTGGGTCTCAAGGAGAGTTGAGGGTTCTGATGATAAACAATAATCAGCAGGAAGCCACATCGCTACAAGACGTTATTAATTGCACGAAATTTGAATTTCCAAATTTAAAAAAATGCTATTTGCTTTTTTTTTTATTTAAGTAATTATTCATGTTTAAGCTAACATGTTTAATCAAACATGTTCAATTAAGTTTATAGGCAGTTTTTTTAAAGTTCGAGATGTAAAATAATCGTATGGCATTATTGCTTAGGACTAACAAATCGAACAAAAAAATAAAATGTTTAAACTGGTAAATCTCTTAATTGTTCCTTTTTAAAATTAAAAATACAAATAAAAATATAACAAAATAAAAGATTATAAAAAAAAACTGATGAAATTTTCATTGTACAATATTAACTTCATCAGATATCATAAGAACATATTTGTTTATATTTTTAGTAAGTGTTCTGTGGGATTTTTTAACAAACAACAAAGACTGTAAAACAATTGTAGGGAACGAATAAATAAATAAAAAATAAAGATAAAAATGAAAAAATTTAAACTGAATTATAAAAGAAAACTATTAAATTTGCAGAAACTCCCAGAGGTCCTTGAAAGGAAAAAGGGACGACGCATGCGTGAAGAAAAAAGCGACCTCCCGACAGGGAGAGAAGGCTCTTTCTCTTTCAGGCAGTGACCGGCTAATTGACAACACCATTGCAAACTGGTGTCTGGGCGCCAGGCATACGTCTTTGGACGAAGCATTTCACCCAGTAACAGCTCTCTCTCGGTTTACAGTATGCCGAAATATAAAAGGCTACGAAATGGAACTACAAACTAGAACAAGTGGAAAAACTTCCTGTTTAAAAATATTCTATTGGACCGTGTGAAAAAAATCATAAGAAACAGCACAAAAACTGTAAATATAAAGGTACAATGAGCGCTGTTCCCTAACTTCTAGGTATAAAATAACCCCAGACGGGTTGACATGCCGTTAAAAGGAATAACCGAATTAATCAGTTAACCTAAAAGAGGTTCGGATTTCTTAGTACAACACTTTCTGCTGTTCAAATGGTTCGTGAAAGAAGTCTTTTTTTAAAGTCTGAAATTCATGACGAATGGGTTAAGCCTTGATTATTTTGTATTCTAATCATTTGGAAGAAATTCTTATTCTGATGTCAGAAGAGATCATTGATTATATGCCGTCAAATGTTTCGTTCACGATACAATTTCATCATTCGTCATTTCACTTCCTGATGTTATTATTTCGCTTTTCAAAATACAATGACTTATTAATTTGTTCTCTTTAAATTCATCACACACACACACACACACACACACATATATATAGAGAGAGATAGATAGATAGATAGAGAGAGAGAGAGATGGAAAATAAAATACCAACATTCTGAGGAACAATGCCGATTATGAGCTGAATCCAGTATATCATGATGTTTGAGTACTGTTGACAGATCCTTATTTAAGAAACTATGCATGTATTAATGTGTATATACAATGATTAATTGTTATACAGTTATCTTTCTTGAATGATTAATATTGAATAGATTAAAGGGCCAATAAATTCAATTCGCATCAATGTAGATGCTGCAAATTTATTTTTGAAGAAAGATTCAATGCTGCAGAGTTTGGTAATGACTTATGATATCTACTTTGCTAGTATAATGTTCCAATGCTGCTGAGTTTAGGGATTGATAATACCTATTTTATTTGGTTTAGGTATATTTAGTAGAAGGCCATCAAATTTGGTGTTGCAATTTTGTTTCTACTCACTACACACACACACACACACACACACACACACACACATATATATATATATATATATATATATATAAAGAAAAAGAAAAAATTCACTTCCTTCGTGTTATCATAAATTTATTTCAAGACTATGTATGGGGATTTTTATAAGCCCCGAAAAGCCCGGTTTATTCCTACGTTTTGTAAAAGAATAAACCGTACTTCAACAGCAGTAGGGAGATGGTGACAGCTTTTGAAGAAAGGAGACGAACGACTTTTAGTGCAACAAAATTTATATACAACAACAACAACAATAAACAGGGTTTTGCACCAAAAGGAACAAACAACGAATATGTAAGAGTTAAAAAAAAGAGTTCAAGGTTCATATAGGTGGTAGGGTTTTGTAAGGTTTGTAAGATTTAGTTGTAAGGTTGTTATAAGATAAAGTCATTAGGTAAAGGTGTAAGGTAAGGTAAGGTTAGGTAAGGTTAGGTTCGGTAAGGTTTGGTGAGGTTTGCAGATAAAATGCCTGCTGGAACTTAGCGGTGTGTCCTGTTCCTTTTAACTCAGCACGTGCGTTCGTCGCTCTAGGCTCCTGGTTGTGTTGAAGATACCAAATACGTTTGCCATCAAGGGCTGCTACGAATGGACCTGTTGCTAACAGCGGTGGGAGTGGCAAAAAATAGAGGGAATCTTCTGTCGTAGCTCTTTTTTTATAGTGGACACTATGTGACCCCAAGGAGCTGCTGATGTTCGGTGAAACAGGATCACCAGTTCCTTAACAAAATTTCTACATATGATGACCCTCATCAGATGTTAAATGAAAAAAATTATTTGGATGTGCTTTTATTGCTTCCGGCAAAAATATAATTTGAAAAAGAATTTTGATTTTTTTATTAAAATAATTTTTTAATTAAGATTTAAAATGTTTAAATGCACACACACACACACACACACACACACACATATATATATATATGTATACACACATACACACATATCTATATATATGCATTTAAACTGTTTAAATTTTCAACTTGTAAATCTCTCTTATCTGCTTTTCTGGGAATGTTTTTATTGTTATCTGATTAAACAATCAAGCTGTAAAATATGCGCAGTTTTATAAAATAATATTCTTACTATTTTCAGTTTTTTGTTTCTTTGTTTAACGGCATATCAACCTTTGTGGGTTATTGAATGCCAAATGCCAAATTCCAAATGCAAAACCCATCCTTACTGAAGAATTGTATTTGTAAACACTTTTTAGATACACACAGTTAAATGATCAAACAGTTTTATTTCTAAGAACTCAATTTAACATAAGTCAACTAAGTTAAATGGTTCCAAGTATTGCTATGTATCGTTAACAATTCAATTAAATATCAGTCATTTGTTTAAACATAGTTGAGTGATCAAACAGTTCTATTTCTAACTATTCAATTTAGCAAAAGTCATTTGTTTGCACTCACTTCAAATGTCAAACAGTTCTATTTGACCCATAGATAGGACCCTATCAGGTGCTACTAGAATGGACCACTTACTATTTTAATCCCATTATCAACTTGTGTTAGATTGATTGATTTAACGGCATGTCAACCCGTCTAGGGTTATTTTATGCCTAGAGATAGTGTGTTTTAGTTTGTGTTTGAGTGTTCTACTTTCTCTAAAATGTATTGTCTTGATATCATCATCGTCATCATAGCGTGCCGCTAGCATGGATTTCCCTGACCGTCTCCCGCCACTCGTCTCGTCTCTATCGTCCATCACTATCGGCTGGTCGTTCATGCTACATCCTGTATCAGTACGAGCTGTTGAAGATAGGTTCTAGCTGGTCATCCAACCCTTGCTTATCCGTGTGGAGGGGTCCACAGGAGTAGATCGCTTATGAATTCGTCCTTACTTCTTCAGCCACTAGGATTTGTTCAGTTCAGCCCGCAGCATTCTTATGCAATTACCGTTAAGCTTTTTCTCCATATGCTTGGTCAGCGTCCATGTGGTGCATCCATTCGAACAGAATCATATCATTGAAACTTGTATTATTACACTGTCATCAATTGGTAAATGTTTAATACTGAAAATATGGAGAATTTGTCATACTCTAGATATAGAACATTTTAGTTTCGTGAAAAAAAAAAAATCAGGAAAATATACAATTTTTGAATGTGTAGCAGAAAGAACTTCGTATTTTTGTTTTGCGCGTAAAATAATTTGACCGTTATGGTCGTCGGATATTTTCACCCAATGAGGATGACTTATCCAATTCAGCCCCGACCATTTTCTCGGACAGCATAAAAATGGTGAAAGCCCGCCAAACTATCTCTTCCTCAGTACGTTTCGAACATGACGGACGTACTTTCTGTCCGCTCCCTTCATAGCAGACGCACAACACCATGAGGAAAGCCATCTAATTTATGGACCTCTTGACCAAGGGTTCCCAGTTGAACATGAATTAGATGCATGTAATCCGCCACACATAGGAACACCTTTACGTCGCCTCTAACTTTTGCTATGTCTACAGCAACGAGTAAATCGCTCAGACATCCAGCTATCTCATTCCTGAGCAACATTTTCTGGAGACTTTCATGCCTCTCTCCAACAACAACCAGGACCACACATTTATGGGTGACTACATCATTCCTGTCCTCAACCAGCAAACACGACTTTTGCTACACCTATAGCGACGCATAATCCGCTCAGACATTCAACAATGCCTTGACTGTAGCGACGCACATTCTGCTTAGGCATTTAGCAGCTAAAATTCCTTCTCAACTCAATGACTCCTTCCTTCCTTCCTTCCTTCGAGACTTTTAGCATAAAGGTACCCTTTATACAGGCTGCCGTTAAACCTTCACAAAAACTTTTCGATATCTCGTTTCATCTCCCATATTTACAACAACATAGCGAGGAACAAACGTAATAATCTTCCTCGCTAAAAATGGTAACCTCTTATCGCTAAAAATGTATGCAAGTAAGTTTTAAAAAGTTAGAATTATACGATTCCATCTTTATTCTGCATTGATATTTATTGAATGTCCCTGTCTCTGTCTATCTATCGACAAGGTGACCCGAGTTCCAATCCCAGACAATGAGTAAATCATTAGGCAGACTAAGCTCTTTAACCTTGGTGTGGCAACAAGTCTAGGAGAAGGAAAACTAAATTCAAGCCAGTTAAACTCCGCTTGAAATAGAACCTGTGTCACTTCTTGCTCGTGTGGAGGAGTTGGTATATATATATATATATATATATATATATTGTATCGTTTATAAATAAGTTCACCCCTGACAACCAAAACAGATATTAATAATATTATCTATTACCAACCTGTACTTTATTGAAACTCACCAAAAATATGAATATTTGGCTGTCCCAAAATAAATACCCCTATTATATATATGTATATATTTATCAATGGAATTTCTTTTTTGGTTACAGAATTTCGTCGCTGGAAAATTTGGTGATAAATAATGCCTAATGATATATACTGTATAATGTTTAAATACTGCATTAATACCTTATGATATCCATTTCGATTGTATGACGGTCTATTAGTAATTAAAAAAATCTTGGTATATTTAGTTTTGGTATATTTAACTAAAGACTATTGACAGCAGATACTGAACGCCAGTATCACCGAAAGAGTTTTTTTCTAAAGTGGATTTCACAAGCGAGTGACACAAATACGTTAGTACCAGTGGAGACCATTTCGAATCGTACTATGTTGTCGTCAAAGTGCCACTTTAAAGGTGTACAAAGATGGGTAAATTTTTACCTTTTAATCATCGGATTTTAGCGAAAACAAAAAAAAAATCAGATTCTACATTTTTTTTTGGCGAATACAGCAAGCATTACTGACGACCAGAGACGATTTTTTTTCAGGCTTGTTTACATGTATTCGCCAAAAAATAGTAGAATCTGATTTTTAGTTTTCGCTAAAATCCGATAGGTTAAAGGGTAAAAAAAATACCGAAAGACGCATATGTATCATGTCATCAATTAAGAAGTTATAACCTGACAGACATTAATTTTAGAACAGCTATGGCAGGGTGATTTTTTATGGATAAGTTAATAAAACTATGTGATCTTGGGGAACTTGATTATTTTTTTTTTTTTGCATGCGGCCAAAAGATGTCACTTTAAGTCAACCAGCGTCCATTCGGAACACGAAAAATAAACATATAACTGCCACGTCTTGACAGGTTATGGCCGTCTTTACCACCCAAATTATAATTCAAATATCCTAATGAGCTCTCAAAGGGCTCTTAAACCCAACTGCTGACTTCAAGCAAATATGACAAACGTGATGTGAATTTTGTACAGGCTTTTGTACACCTGTGAAATATCAGTTTAAGGAACCTTCATGTGTATTTTCAACCCAGAACTTGATTAGCAGATTTTACCAAAAACAGCATTTGTATTGCCATGTGGACGAGGTGGCAACGAAAGATTATAAGTTTCTTGGGTTTGTAAGTTGTTATATGATTTAATATGTTTGACATATCCAACTTTTGAATACAGGTTAGAATTCGCATCCCTAATTCTCAGAAGCACCTGGTAAACTTACAAAGGAATAACCTTACGTAAAGTACGTTTCAATTCTCCATGTTCTATTATCCTCTGTTCGATCTCAGTTCAAACTCTCTTTATGATTCGGGGTGTAGTGGTTAAAATCCTGGACTGCAAAATCGTAGAAATCGAGTTCGATCACCAATCGCACAATAACGTTTACTTTCGGACTAATACCTTTGGAAAAGGTATGAACCCACTTATTCCGCCGGCTATGGGTTAGATCTTACCACTGCTGTTCCCTTTTCAATAGCTACTACACCGAGGGTGGGGGAGGGCGCTACTCCATTCTCTGAATTACTTCGCTTACTCTTGATCCATTCCATATAATGCTGAGTATTAAGCAAGGAGGCATCAAATGCCATTTTCAAGTCTTTGGTAAGACTCGACCCGGGATTAAACCCCAGTCTTCCGGACAATTCGTGAACACTGAAACCATTATGCAAATGTGTGTGTGTGTGTGTGTGTGTGCATGAAAGAAAAATTAGATAAAATGTAAAAATGTGCATAAAAATGTCATAATGCTATAATGGTAGAGCAGGTCTAAAACCTAAAATATCTAAATTTATATACAGTTAAAGTCTGTGACTAAAAATTTCATGTGCACCACATTATAGACGGGAATAGTATATATATATGTATATATATATATATATATATATATATATATATATATAAAAGAATGGATCAATGTTATAAGCTGAATATGAACTTTTCCACAATGTTTGATCCATGTGAATCATATTGAGCTGTGAATTAAGTGCATTAACAAGGATGAAGTGGAAAAATAAATATCTGCAGTTTAAATAAGTGCTTTTTTAGGCTTTTGGTTTGATGAAGTATCATATATATATATATATATATATATAGGGCAACATGTCTAGAAGAGGAGAAAATTCTGAATTTTTAACTTGAGTGTAGTTCAAGAGAATATGATTTACACTGTATTACAATCCCTCTGTTATATATATATATATATATATATATGCGTGTGTGCCTTTGTGGTGTAACGCTTATCAACATAATAAATGGATAAATCAATCCCTGTCCGTACAAACGTATTTCAAATTTTCCATCTCTCACACACACACACACACACACACACACACATATATATATATATATATATATATATATATATATATATATATATATATATATATATATTTGGTCCAGTTAAACCGGAGTTGGGAGTAATTCCATCAGGACAAGAAGTTATTCAAGCATGAATATTTAAAATTTTCCTCCCACTACCATGTGTCTATTGAATTTTTTAAAAATCCAAAATGATCTGAAGAAGTCCTGTTACTTTTTTCGTGTTTTTGAAAACCTCAAAAATGCGTAACAGGATTGAAATAAATTTATAATCCTATGTGACCGGTTTCGTTGTTTTTCTTAAAGTATATATATATATATATATATATATATATATATATATATATATATATGTCCCAGTCTGTGCATATCTATCTATCTATGTGTGTGTGTGATCTTTCTCTCTCTCTCTCTCTCTCTCTCTCTCTCTCTCTCTCTCTCTCTCTACATATATATATATATATATATGTTCCAGTCGATGCATATCTATCACTCTAAATGTATGTGTGTGAGTATGTGTGTGTGTGTGTGTGCGTGCGTGATCTCTCTCTCTCTCTATATATATATATATATATATATATATATCAACTATCAACAATACCTAAACTTTCAATCCATGTATATTTGTCTATTCAATTCTATCCATTAACTTTTCATATCAATTAACCCTTGTTCTATCTATCTATCTATCTATCTATCTAAGGTTTCGTTCTCTTTACCTCCTTTCTTTCCTCCTAGTGCGCTGGGCGTGGCTCGCAGTTACACGTTCAATGAGTGGGCAGTAGTCCGTCCTGCTTTTGGCCTCCGTTCCGCCACAATCACTATAAAAGCCTCGAAGAAGACAATAGCAACTAAGGTAAAAGGAGAAAGTGCACACATTTCTCCGCGAACAAATCAACGATAACGTCTGGTTGATGAACAGTAAAACTCTGCCTTTGAAGGAAAAGAACTAAAAGAAACATTTATTTTTTTTTCAGAGTAAGTTTTACGACACGAACGCCGAGCTATGTTCCACCGGAATCCAACTTTTACGAAGGTAAGAAAATTAATTACCTTCTTATGAACTTTTGACGCATTTAATGGTTGACAATTTGTTTCATACTTTCCTTTTTGGTTTTACACGTTCTTATGTGGGATCTTTTCAGAGTGTCCCTTGAATAACTTTACACCAATCCGTTTTCCTTCTCTTTCTGTCTCTTTTTCCCATACTTTCTTTCCACAAAACTTCTTGCTATCTATCTATACGCACACACACACACACACACACACACACACACGAGAATCTTTCTCTCTCTCTCTCTCTCTCTATATATATATATATATATATATATATATATATATATATATATAAATACAACTCTTTTCATATCTATCTCAGTTTGTTTTATTTTTGAATATAACTATTTCAGCCTCTCATTTTTTACACAAAACTTCAGTCTGTACGTATCTATCTATCTGAATTCAGTATAATTTTATAATCAAACTAGTATCAACAGCAACAACGGTACCAATAATATATGATAATGCCATACGATAATTTTCTAGGAGGTAGTTCCTATGGCGTAGTGGCTAACGTGCTAGACTGCGATATCATAGTTAGTGAGTTCGAACTCTAGGCATGCTATTATCTTTACTTTCGAACTAATACCCTTGGGAAAAGTATGAACCCCTTTATCCTCCCAGTCATAGATTAAATAGTACCGTCACTATTCTTCTGCAAGATTGGATTTGGCCTTAAATAACCCACGAAGGTTGATGTGCCATTGAAACCAAACCGATAATTTTCTAATCAGAAGTTTAATACGCTAAGTGTCATAAAATCTCCAAAGAAATCGATCACTTATCTGCAGTACCTTGAATTTAAGAGTTTGTATTTCAAAAATCCTTTTTGCAAGTTTTTTTTTTTCCCAGTCCTCCAATGATAATAGTTGGGGTCATTATTTCTGTAGGTCTCGAATAAGGACCTGCATATCTAATAATTATAATAATAATAATAGAATGGATTACCAAATCCAAACAAGAAAACGAGACTTAATCATGATAAAGAAAAGAACATTTGTCAGAAGGTTTTTGTAGCTGTTCCAAAAGATTACAAAGTTAAATTGAAATGAAATTGGAAAGACAGAGACATATCCGGGCGTTACTTGAGAACTGGTTTGTAGAACATAATGATTCTACTCATCATCATTAGGATACTTTGAATAGTCTCGAAGAGAGTTGTAAGGAAATTGGAAGAATTAGAACACCAAGAAAAAAAAAAACTAAACAAAAACCATCTATCAGCAAGAATACTGAGAAAAGCGTTGGAACATTTAGGAGACATATTCTTTCTTGGTTTCCATTAAAAGCCACAAAAGAACCTCTGATGTGAAAACTCCAAATAATAATAATAATAATAATAATAATAATAATAAGAAGAAGAAGAAGAAGAAGAAGAAGAAGAAGAGTGGAACATGAAGATGAAGGTCATGCCTCCAAACTTGATGAACTTGGAATCGTGTCAAAAACTCAAGAAGCAAGTTTAAAGGAATTAGAAACCCGAGGAAAAATCGAGACTCTTCAGATCATTGCGTTGCTAGGGGTCTGTTACGATACCGAGGAAAGTCCTTGCAATTTGAGTTGTCATGCTGTCAGTCAATCACCGGAATTAACCACCAGACATCTGGTGTGAACATGTAATAATAATAATAATAATAATAATAATAATAAGAAGAAGAAGAAGAAGAAGAAGAAGAAGAAACATATAAAACACAATGTGTATCTATATATATATATATATATATTTTTGTGCTTAACACTTTTTCAAGTCATCCGAATATTTCATTACAAGTAGATAAGCGAACTGAATAATGGCAATGTACCTTGTTCTGACAACAGGAGGCAAAGCGTAATGCTTGCAAATGTGTCATTTAGTTTCTTTTCTAAAAAAGCAAACACACACACACACACACACACACACACACACACACACACACACACACACACACAACAGCAGCAACAACAACGACAACAGTGGTAATTTCAAAGAAATTCAAACATATCCGTATATTTGTATCTTCTAGTTTCGGCAGAGGATCATTTTTACCCCAGTCTGATTTTGCATTTGGTTTAATGGCTTAGAGCAGAGAGAGCATAATATTTTTTGCTTTTTTTTTGGTGGGGTATTATAAGTACGATGCAATCGCGAAACTATTTAAATGTTGCCGTTACTTTTTACAGTGGTAGTAGTGATGATATTCAGAATGCAGACTGAAATTGAAAAAACTAGGAGGGGAGGAGTAAGAAGTTATAACTTGCCAGAGAACTGCAAAAAAAAAAAAAAAAAGGGATTATAAATATAAGTTTTGTACCTTATCGTTGGTGCATTTAGAATGAAGAGCATGGTAGAATTTTTTTGTTTAAATTTGAGAATATTTTCTAATATCTTAACGGTAATTAATTTATCTTAACTTCTATGTTCTATGTTGTCTTTTTGTGAGACACTTTCTAAAATTATTCCCTTAAAGATTTTCACGCGTTCTCTTGTGATTTTCACTTGTTCTTTCCTTGATTTTCTTTCTCCTACCTTTATTGCCTTTTGCTTTTTGCTACTTGTCTTCCTGTTTCTTTCTGTCTATCTGTCTTTAGTTTCCATTGTTAGTCTGTTCATATTTTTCTCTTTTCTTTCTTTCTTTCTTTCTTTCTTTCTTTCTTTCTTTCTTTCTTGCACTTCACACACACACACACACACACACACACACACACACACACACACACACACACACATATATATATATATATATATATATTGTAATATTTTATGGTTATCACTAGCTCACTTAGTGAGTCTATGGTGGATCAAGTTTTACGGTATTATCAAATAGAGTGCTCAATATCAATTATATGCTTTACAGGTTTCATGCTTTACGTATTCATCAGAGAGATGAATGGTTAAAGCATGGAACCCGAAGTCACAGATATCACCCTGTGATTATATATATATATATATATATATATATATGTATGTATGTATGTATGTATATATATATATATATATATATATATATATATATATATATATATATATATTCGCAAGGTTCTGGATATGACACTAGATTAATTTTTTAACGAAGTACAGTTGGTTTCATTCACATTTTTCGCTCGCCTCGACAGGTTTCTTTACCCCGGCAAAAGGACAGTTCGATTGTTTATCTATGGGATTAATCTGTGATAAATCTGTTCATATTTATTTCAGTCTATATCACAAAATATCCACATTTCTTTAAATCTATTGATATCTGATTGTTTTTCTTCTTTATTTTTCTAAGTCTGTTTGTCCGTCAATTGATCTCTGTTCAATTTATATCAGTCATTAATATCAATTTATTTACATTTATTTAAATCTGTTCACATCTAAGCTTCTTTCTATCTTTATCTATCTATCTATCTATCTATCTATCTATCTATCTATCTATCAGTTTGTCAGTTAATTCATATCCATATTTTCTTTTGCTATATTTGAAATTGTTCATATCGAAGATTATTCTTTATATGTCTCAGTCTGTTTATATTTATCTGTCAGTGTACTTTAATCTTTTGTAATTCTTACCTCATCATATAAATCTAAGTCTGTTCAATTCAAAAAATATTATTGACATTTACCCCCCCTTTTTTTAGTGTTTCTATCATACATAATAATCTTAGGGTTTAGAAAAATGGGTTATTCCCCCACCACCAAGTGTAAAGTTTCTTCTTGCTTTGATAATATGCTTTCAAAATTCTAGCTTTTTGCTTGCGCTTGAACAATGCTGCTAGATACCCAACGACCCCAATCACAACACAAGCCATTCCCTATCACTAATTATTCTCCACTATTTCTCTTTTGATAATTATGCCAAAAATTTGATTTATTTCTTCTGTTTTTTCTTGTTTTTTTTTTTTTTTTTTGTTAAAGTTTATGCAAAACTTTCTTGGCTTAATGCTATCATTCTTCTACATAACAAAATTGTAGATTAAGAAACGTTTCTTTTTTTTGTTAGTAGTAGGGGTCTTTTAGATTATAAGTCCTGGCGGCAACACCCCACAAGACACCAACTGTACGGCCACCTGCCTCCTATCACGAAAACAATTCAAGTTAGACGAACCAGACATGCAGGACACTGCTGGAGAAGCAGAGACGAACTCATAAGTGATGTACTCTTGTGGACCCCCACACATGGCCGTGCAAAAGCAGGACGACCAGCACGAACATACATTCAGCAACTATGTGAGGATACGGGATGTTGTCCAGAAGACCTGCCTTAGGCGATGAACGATAGGGAAAAGTGGCAAGAGAGGGTCAGGGATATCCGTGCTACCAGCACGACATGATTATTATTATTATTATTATTATTATTATTATTATTATTATTATTGTTATTTCACTCTAACTTTAATTGGTGGTCTTTCACTGAAGTCTGAGTGACAGCAAGTCTCCTGAGGTTTCCAAGACTATTATGAGTATCAAGTTGATCTTAATCATTCTGTCGTCTGTATGGTCTCGATTCTTCCTCTGATTTTCAACTCTTCCAGTCTTCTTTCTACACTTGTAGGGACTGTTCCAAGTGTACCAACTACAATTGGTATCACCCTCACCTTCATGTTCTACAGCTTTTTCAGCTGTTTGGCAAGGTCCAAGTACTTGTCTATCTTTTCGATTTCTTTCATTTTTCCTCTGTTGTCTGCTGGAGCAGCAAAATCCACAAGATTACCAGTACTTTTTTTTTCTTAATCAACTCTAGGTGTGGCTTTTTAGCAGGGATTAGATGATCCTTTTGTTTTTCAAAGTCCCGGAGACTTTTATGCATCTCCTTCCCTCCGATGGATTCTCGTTTGTGCAGGTACCATTTGTTTGTATGGTCAAATGTTAATCTTTTGCACAATTCTCTGTAGATAAACTTTCTCACCCAGTCATGGTTAGTCTTGTACTCCTTTTGGTCCAGTTTTCTGCATTCACTTATTATGGGATTAACTGTCTCATCTCTATCTCCACATTACCTATATTTGCAATTCTGTTATGTATAATCAATTTATTATTATTTCACTCGTAATGGGTTTTTCTCACCAGTGTTAGTTGGTGGTCTTTCATTGGAGTCTGACTGACAGCAAGATATCACAGGTCTCCAGGACTTTTCCCAGTATTCTAGTTTTGATTCTCCCACTTATTTCTAATTTTTCCTGTCCTTTCTCCAGGCTCTTGGGGACCGTTCTGAGTGCATCAATTACAATTAGTATAACCTTGATCCTCATGTTCCACAGTTTCTTTAGTTCTCTGGCAAGGTCCAAGTAGTTGTCTACCTTTTCGCTTTCTTTTAATCTCACTCCACGGTCCTCTGGAATGGCAAAATCCACAAGACGGCAAATTCTCTCTTTTTGTTGTTGTTGTTAATTAACGCTAAATGTGGTATTTATGCAGAGATTAGGGGTTCCGTCGTACTTCAAAGTCCTAAAGAATTTTATGCGTCTTATTCTCTAGCACAGATTCTGGTTTGTGCATATACCATTTTGTAGTATGGTCGAATTTCACAAACTCTTGCACAATTCCCTGTCGATTAACTTTCCCACCCAATCGTGTTTGGTCTTGTACTCTTTTCGTACAAGTTTGCTGCACTCGCTTATTATGTGATTAACCGTTTCATTTCTACATAACCTACACTTGCTCTTCTGTTGGATATCATTAATTTTTTAGTCAATATTATTGGAATTTATTATGTTGTTTTTGCAGGTATAAGAAGAGATTCAGTTTCTTTCCAGAGGTTTTCCTTTTCTTGCCATGCCTAGGTTTTCTCGTGTACAATTTCCCCAGTTTGTTGCTTGAAACCTCAATACATTTATTTTTCTTCACATTTCTGTTTCTAGTTTTTGCTATTTTTCTGTCTGGTCTGATGCTACGGGCTGCTGTAATTAATCCTTCTTTACACGTTTTAATGTAGTTCTCGAGTTTTTGTATTCATGCGTCAACGCAGTCCTCTTCCTTCTTCTTTCCTTAATACATACAGTCTATGTCACTTTTCGGGTGTAAAGCCTTGTGCAGTCATCAACTTTCTTGTCTTTTGGTCCATTTATCTGAGTTCCTCCCTTGTCCATTTTAAGAATGGTCCAGAATGCCTTACAAGGGGAACTGCTCAGGTGTATATCCCTTAGAGGAGATTTCTGCAGCTGAGAAGTTTTCTCGTTCGTCTGATGTATGCTTTTCTTATTATTTTCTTTCATCTCTCCTTGTTTGATGGTGTCGTCTTTCAATATTCTCAAATACTTGTAATTTTCTTTTTCTTCAAGTGTTCTGATTCTTTCCTGATTCCTTCCGTTATTTCTCTTTTCCTATTTTTCATTTTAAGCGTGGCCTATTTTCCAGTGTCAAATTCCATTCCTATATCCTGAGTGTATATTCCTATTGTTTTTCCTTGTGTGTTTTTCTTACTAGTTTTAACTGGTGATTTTTCACTGGAGTGACAGGAAGTCTCCTCAAGTCTCAAGGACTCTTCTATGTATTCTAGCTGATTTTAACCGCACTTTAGCCAGGATGGTCTCGATTTTCCTCTGATCTTCACTTCCCCAGTCTCTTTTCTAGGCTTTTAAGAACTGTTACAAGGGCTCTGAGTATAAATGGTATCACCGTCACGAGGATCCACAATTTTTTCAACTATTTGACAAGGTCCAGGTGTTTATACCGTTTTTCGCTCTCTTTTATTTTCACTCTTTGATCCGCCGGAACGTCAAAATTAACGAGTTGAGTTATTTTCTCTTTGTTCTCAAACATTAAAATTCAGTGTCCTGGATATGATGCTAAACAGTATCTGATGGTGAAGCTCCAGTTCTGCTACTCTGAGGAGTGTGGAGCCACTCCTTTGTCGCCATTACTACCAAGTTACGATGAGTCAATTAAATGAAAAAAATATGACTAAAATATAATTGAAGTCTTATAACAGTGCAAACAAATGATTATTATTCAATTCGTGTAGTTACTAGAAACCATATAATTACTTGCAAACTATTTGTATTAGATAGGAATACATGAAACCATATAACTGTGCCCAAATCATTTGTATTAAGAATAGTTACTTGGAGCTATAATTATACACAAAAGGTTATTATTTGAAATTATATAATCATATAATTACTTGAAAAAAAAAAAGGTTGAATTTGGGATTAAATAGTTCAACGATTGTTGACATGCCATAAAACCAACCAAAGGTGGAAAATTCCACAGTTTAATTGAAATATAAAAAACGCGCGCGTGCACGCTCACAGACACACACACACACACACACACACACATATATATATATATATATTAGAGAAAAATGGAAATAAATCTGACCGTATGAAAATATGAAAATACAAACTAATCAGAGGATGAATCTATTTGTATATGATAATTTGCCAATGTTTAATTTTCGTTTTTTTTTTTTTTTTTTTTTTGTTAAACCATCATTAAACGTTGGCATACTGTCATATATAAATAGAAAAATCCTGTAATTACTTTTTTTCAGGTGTGAGATACATAACAATGCTATGGTATACATCCTCAGTGATGTATCGTAAAAGATCCTTAGGGCCTTCGGTCTTTCATCGTTAGACCCCTTCACTTTGCTGACCTTGTCTGGGTTGATCGGACCCCAACGTGCATACCACGAACCTGCTACTGCCGTTTTGAACTTCAAAAAAAAAAAAAAAAAACGCAGCAAAGCCCGAATCCTTTGATGGCAACTTCCCATCACAGTAACCAATCAGAAATAGATGTTCATAGTCACGCACACGCATGCGCCTATTTTTGTACTCAATTTCCTATATTAGCTAATTATATGGTTTATTGTGTTACCTCCCACCTTGATCTAGTTTGTCCTGATACAGTTGTTCTAGATTGCAATAATAACAAATTTCGATCTTCTCTTCAGGTTTCCTCTGCGTAGCCATATCTATGATTGTTTTTCAAGCAATATTTTCCATTTGCCTTTTTATATTGATGAACTTATACTTTTACCATATGGGTAAGCAGGCGAACTGGGTCACGAAATTAATTTTTGTATACCACCTCACCCCATGATATCTTCGTCGTGATATCAATTCCAGCCAACCGCTCTTCATCACGCTTTCTCGCTTTTGCTGAAACACTACCACATTATTAGGATTGTCTCTAACAATTGCCTTATTTCTGGGTTCCGAAAAATTTAACTTAAATTAAGTTAAAAGGCAAATATACATAAATTTCCACGATCAAATATATTAAAGATCTGTTTTGTTTGGTTGCTTTGTTTAATGGTGTATCAACATTTTTAGGTTATTCAATATCAAATCGATCTTTGTAGAAAAATAGTAGTGGTACTATTTAACCCATATCTTAGGAGATAAGCGAATTTATGCCTTTCCCAAGTGCATTATTCCAAAAGTGAATACTATAGTTCGAACTTGCTTATTACGATCTCGTATATCAACCTCATTGCCATGGGGTCTTCCCCCACCATTAAAGATCTTTGACTGCAGTGACAATCTATAATCATCGTCTTTTTTTAATTAACAAGTTCTCAAGATTCTGCGCAGTTCAAATTTTAGAATAAATATTTTCATATATTTTAAATGGTGAACATTAACTTGTGCAATTCGACATAGAAGGAAATCAGAACAGTAAAATTGAAATTAATTAATAAATTAATTTCAATTTTTTTATGTCAACCTGTCTAGGGTTATCTTATGTCTAGAAATTAGAGTATTGCGTTCATATTTACATTTTTATGTTGTTTTGTAAGAGTTTATTCAGGATTTTTGCTCTTGGTTCTACAGAATACGAGTAACAGTTACATGCCTTCAAGTATTCCTATTTAACACGAATAATTAAAAAAGATCTATTTGACCCATAGATCGGACCCTCAAAGGTACTCTCTCTCCAGGTCAGAATGGACCTGGAAGTAATTGCAATGAAGGGGTACTCAACACTCTCCAAATCTCCAGAAGTGGAGCTTCACCATCAAATAGAATTTAGTGTGATGTTCAGGACAATTCTAAAAGAGAAATATCCATTTAGGAAAAAATATTGTTCTTCATGAAGTTAAAAATTATTAAAATGTTCTTTTAGTAGTCCGTTTATCTACTTCATTTATTCAGTTTATTTTGTTGTACACCCCCATATATATATATATATATATATAGTCAGCGTCCGAAGACAGTGGGTATGGATTTTCCTTTTATAGAATATATTAGGCATATCATATAAATCTATGTGAGTGCTCGATGTATGGCTATTGTTAATCCCTTATTCCTTCGCAGGGATATTACAAAATTCACATTCAGAACGTATATAGTGTAATCGGATGGAGACTCAAACCTGGTTAAGTTGTCATTATAAATTTATTTCGGCAGAGAACTCTACTATACTCTCCGTCTCGCCAGATGACTTTTAACATGCTTTTCTCGAAGTTTGCCGTTTTGGAACTTGCAACTTCGAGTAAAGCATGTAAAAAGTCATCTGACGAGACGGAGAGTATAGTAATATTCTCCGCCGAAATGAATTTATGACAACTTAACCAGGTTTGAGTTTCTATCTAATTACACTATATATATATATATATATATATATATATATATATATATATATATATATATATATATATATATATGTATGTGTGTGTGTGTGTGTGTGTGTGTGTGTGTGTGTGTGTGTGTGTGTTTTAATCTTTATATCTAATCTATAATTCTGTTGGTGTGAAAAAAAAAAACAAATTGTCCAATTTACAAATTTTACAAACTCATATCAGGGGAAAAAATCATTAAAAAAAGAAAAGACGAAAAGCACACAAATAATCCACCAGAATTTATATATATATATATATATATATATATATATATATATATATATATATATATATATATATATATATTAGCGTGACGGTTATTAATATATTCAAATAGATGTGAATACGTTGTGATATAGACTGAAATGAATATGAAAAGATTCATCCCACGATCGCTTTTATACGTATATTAATTAAACGATGAATTTCCACAGTTGTTTTTTAAGCAATTATATGATTTAAAGTAATAAACATTGGTAAACAATCGTAGTTTAAAGTAATTATTGATTTTTTTTTTTTTTTTTGTTTTTGTTTAACAGCACATCAATTTGTGGGTTATTGAATAACAATGACATCCTTGTAGAACAGCAACGATACTATTTAACTCATTGCTGGGGAATAAGAGGGTTCAATACTTTTCCCAAATGGATAATTCCGAAGGTGAATGCAATATCGCGACTAGAGTTTGAACTCGCTAACTTAGAGGCTGCAATCCGGTACTTCAGTCATTACACCACAGGAATAATTTACACTCATATAGTTTCAAGTATTGCCATCAATACTAATAGTAAAAAAAAAGTAAAGTTGGCCACCTTAGTCGAGGGTGACCCGAAGGCTCCCTTTTCAATTGCAACTACACCGAGGTGTAGGGAAGGGCGCTACCACATTCCTTGGATTGCTCCACTTTACCCTTGATTCGCACCTTATAATGCTGAGTGTTAAGCAAGGCGGCATCAAGTACTATTTTTTGAGTCTTTGGTATGACTCGACCTGGGGATTGAACCCCGGTCTCCCAGACTACTGGCGAACTGATCAGGCCAATGGCCCAGTATTATCAAAACAAATAATTGCCAGAAATGAGATTACTTTTGTGGAAGAAAATTCTCCTGGGAGCTTTTTATTTTCACGTTTGTCTTTCTTTGTTTGGTCCTTCTGTTTGGTCCCTCAGTAATCCCTCATAAGTTAAACTGTTATGGGCATATTCCCCCCCCCGAATACTTTTTTGGAAATTCAGATTCAGTCTAAGATGGTAATGAGTCCTTTATTAAGTTCTATCTTTTCCGCATATAATGTCTATGTCGTCTTTCGAGTTAAGAGTTTTGTGCTTGGTTATAGGTTTCCAAGTTTGTGAGTTTTTACCCCCAGGAATAAACTGTGGTCTTCGCTGAAATCCGAGTAACAGCAATTCCCCGCAGCTCTTCAGGATTATTCTCAGTACTTTAACCCTTCTCAGCAGTGCTGTGGTCTGGACGGTTTCAATTCTTCCTCGGGTGTCCAGTCCCAACAGTCTCTTTATCAGGTTCCACAGTATTGTTCCAAATGCTCCAACTATGAAAGGTATCACTGTCACTTTTATTTTCAACAATTTTCCCGGTATTTTTATCATCTATGTATGTATTTATCCTAATTCACCGCAATGGACAGGATACGACACAAGGACAATTTTTTAGCAGAATAAAGTTTTCCGTCTCTTAGATTGGTTACCTATCCAAAATTAAGAAATCGAGACTACTATTTACCCAATGTTGGGAGAAGAAGAGATGAATTAAAGCCTTTCCTAGGGGCATTAGCACAAAGGGAAACACAAACAACCTTGTCCAGGATTTGAAGTCGGATCGCTGATTCCATTTCCTACAGGTATAACTTTTAGGCGAAGCGCTTTATTATCTATTTATTAATACCGCTTCACCTACCTACCTATCTACCTACCTGCCATCGCACTCGAGATTTAGAGCACGTCACGCTTCGGTGTGGAATGGGTAGACTAAGCTAAGGGAAACCAATATGGCCAAACTCGGGCACGTACGCTTTTACGACTAAATTTTGCTTAAAACAAAATCAAATGAACTCGACGAAGTGAGTTCAAACGAATAGAAATCCTAGACTAAATTGTTTGCGTTTCACTTCACGCTAATGCCCTTGGGAAAGGTTTGAATCTATCTCTTCTTCCCCCTGCTATGGGTAAATAATAGATCAAACTGGGTTTTGGGGCATTGATCTGGCAACAAATCTAGAAAGAAAACCGTGAATACAAACCGGTCGGACTTCGCTTAAAGATTGAACTTGTATCTCATTCTCCCCGTGGGGGAGGAGCTAGGTCAGTATTTACATAAAATTCTCCTGACTTGATATCATATTAATACAATTAAAGATGGAACACAGTTTGTTTTGATTTCTTTGTTTGAGGGGATATCAACCTTCGTGGGATTTTTAATGCCAAAACAATCCTTGTAGAACAGCAGTGATACTATTTTAACCATAACTGATGGAACAAGGAAGTTCATATTTTTCCCAAGGGTATTATTCCGAAAATGAATATAATAGCGTAACAGGAGTTCGAACTCGCTTACTTCGATATCGTAGTCCAGTACGTTAACCTCTACGCCACGGGGACTTCCCCAGAAACACATTTACAATCAACAGATACGAATGACGACACGAAAGAAATGCCTTCAATTTATTTCCACTTTACAGATATGCCTTTAATTTATTTTCACTATACAGAGGACACAATAACAACAAGGCAAGATCAAATAAGAATTTTTCGATGAAAAGATTGTATTGCGCCAATTTTTAAAATCGAGAGAGATTGCCTAACTTTCCAGAAAATCAGTTTTCAATATTCTAACCTTTACTTTCGGATACTAACCTCCAGCGAGGATAGGAAAGATGTGATTATTTCAGCTCCGAGATAGGTATATAAGTTATTTATAAACCTTAGTTTTATTTGGCCACAAGTGTTTGATGCCCAGTGGAAGCTTAAAAGTATTTGATAAACTCTGTTTAAGCCTGATACAAGAACACAAGTTCTGGACGCTCAGTGAAGAATTAAAAGTATTCAATAAGCTTAGTTTAAGTGTACGATAAGGCTATAGGCTTTAGACGCCCATTGAAGCCTTTAAGGTATTTGATAATCTTAATTTAAACCTACTCCAAGGCCAAAAGTGGTCGGGTCCCAACAAGACAATAATGACATTTAGTGAGCTTAGTTTAAGGCCACAAGTCTAGGACGCTTGATGAGACTTTTAAGGTACTTAATAAGTTTAACTTAGCCTACGACAAGTGTTGGTCTCCCAGTGAGGATCAAACTATAATATTATGCTGAACGAGCTCACAAAAGATTTGCTCTAGGTGACACACACACACACACACACACACACACACACACACACACACACACACACACACCAGTGTTTTTTCTGTCAATATGTTCCTGTCTGATTGCCTAGTATCATAATGTAGTAGTCATGTTAAGAAACGCTAATAGAAGAGTGGAAAAAGAAATTAACTCAGTTGAAGAAACATGACTCCGACTCAAATCGTATCATCTCCACAAAACTTGAAACATAAGAAAACAAATGACAAAAACTTTTCGAACCTGTAAAGTCATTTGTTGTATTCTATTTCTGATTTTTCTTCCTCGAAAGCGATCGCGTATCATCAAATGAAATAATCGACCCTTCCTCGAGATGGATGGGGATTGTTTCTTCACCGAACGGCAACGTATCTTGATAACCACTCTCGGTCATTTCGATAAGCTCCCGAGATAAGACAGCTTTCTTAAATATTTAATTCGAAGTCCTAGCTGTATAAAGTTTAAAATCCCACCTTCAATGACGCATTTACGTGATTGGGTGAGTCATATTCACTGATATACTTGTGAAAAGTACAGATTCACTCTTTCTTGTACTTTGTCTCGTCACCAGATACCTTGTCTCGTCAATGTCACTTCACGATAGTTGACGGAAAAATGGTTGAATGGGCATTTGAGCACACCGCCAAATAACTCTCCCAAAAAGTAAGTACTGAACAGCCACCTTTGACAGATATCAATGCGCATACATATAAAAAAAACTGTCAAGAAAATCATAATCTATTTGTTACGAATAACAATCAAATCCAACCCTGTCTGAGCATAAAACAGAGAGAGAGAGAGAGAGAGAGAGAGAAATATAGACAGAAAGAGAAGTTGGGTCATTTGATCGACCTTTTTGTCTAAATGTCTCCATTGGCTCATGTCAAATAGCTCCGCCTATTCTCAATTTCTTTCAGGATAAATCATGAAATTAGGTATTAAAGGCGGACGATCACGTTCTTAAACGAGTCGGAAATTAAACAAAGGCTCGAACAGAACCGGAAATAATCGAATTAATATGATTGAATGACACCCATCAGATTTCGGTGACTGACTTTGTTCTGTTTTATTTTAAGTTCTTTTCAAGAAGTTGCTTTTGTTCGGTGACAAGGTCGAACTGGATGTGTGATCCGTCCAACCAAAACCAGCGTTGTGTAGTCAATGGCTACACGCATGTGCTGTTGTGTGCCTACGTAGCCAGCAGCTATGTTTGGTTATCTTGGTCGTCTGTATGTTAGACATAAGCGTTTTAGAAAACTTAACTCACAAAAACCATAATACTCATGAATCATTTTATTATTTAATCGCTTTTTTTTGTTTCTTTTTGGAGAGGTGTAGGCTAAGACATAAGGAGGTACTATGATTCAGTAAAGATCTCAGATGTAAAACCGTGTATGCAGTTATTGTCCCGGGGGAAAATAGAGAGGGGGATAGAGAGACGTAGAGAGAAATGGAGACAGAGAGAGACAAAGAGAGAGAGAGAGAGAGACAGATACAGAGAGAGAGAGAGAGAGAGAGAGAAATACACAGACAAACAGACAGAGGGTATGTGTTGTAACGGTTATCATCGAAGGAAATGGACTAAGTAACTTGAGTTCAAATCCTGAACAAGATTGTTTGCATTTCGCCTCACACAATGCCTTGGGAAAGGGCATGAACCCAACGCTCCTTCCTTACGGCTATGGATAAAATAGTTGAGCAGACTGGGCTCTTTAACCTCGGAGAAGCAAAACTCTTAATCCAAACGAGTTGTGCTTTACTTAAAGATTGACGTTGTTTAGCATGCTGTCTATGGCAAGAGGGTTGGATAAATACACACGCACGTGCGTCTCATACATGTATATATAATCTAAAATAGCGGTTGGTATATATGTACGTGTGCGTGTTTGTGCATCAGGTGTGTACGTACTGAGTGTGCAAGATGAGCTTCGCAAACTAATGTGTAAAATTTTTAGCGAATGTTACTGCAGCGCGAATTAATAAGATATTTTTTAAAAAGCCAGCTGCTGAAAGAGAGACGAGCAGACAAAGTTCCACACTTCGTCCAGTAGGCAAGGTGTAACAAGATATATTTCATCTATCACCTTGTACTGAAAACTGCAGTTAACCTGAACTTGCCGATGTCACAAGACTCGATCAGCCATATAAGTGGTGGCAGAGGCTGGCCAGACGATACCGCCCACGCAAGGTGGAGGGTGAGAATGGGTGTTCTGTGAACCCAAACAAAAGGAAACAGGTTTCTTGATTCGTGCTCTTTGGCAACTGGGGACATGAGGTGACCAGTGTTGGTGTGGACGGAGAACAATTGAACCACTCAAAGGTATGAGAAGAGCTGGTTCCTACTGGAATGTGGAGCGAAGATTGTTCGTTCTAATAGTAACCAGCTTATATTTATTGACCTTGGACTAGAAAAGCTCAGGACTGTATATTGGTGATTCCACAGGAATATTCTCATTGACAAAAAAATTGTTCACAGAGTGTATCTAAAAAGTAATGAGACTGATTTATTTTATTTTTTAGGTTAACAACCCTGATTAAAAATCAGCTGATCAATGTTAATTCATCACCAATCATTCTCACTGTAAAATGTCAATCGGATCTGACGAGAGTTCTCACTTTTGTTTCATTTTCCTCAGTTGTTGAAGCAATCGGTTAAAAAGAACGGTATTCGTCTTCAAGTCTCTCTATCATCCAAAAAAGCAACGTGTTATCTCAAAACCTAATCTTATAAGCATGTGTTTACTTGTTAAATGTTTCTGGCGCATTGTTTTGAAGTCTGACTGAGAATTTGATCTTGTGCCTCATTTTTATGACCCACTTAACTGAATTCATTAATAATCATCCAAGATTACCCAGGTGAACATGAGTTTTGAAGGCTGCCTACCGGGAAAAAAGTCTCTTTACCACCTAAACTAATCTCAAGTCAGATCGATTGTCCTCCCCCTAAGTCATGCAGAAATAACTTTATTTTGTGATACTTTATTAATGTGCACCGGTGCTAGAATGTGATGCAAGGTTCATTTAATGGGGAGACCCCGTGGGAAGCAGATTTTCAGGGGTTGTTTAAAATAACTTAGCTCCATCAGTATTCTTCTTCAGGCCGGAAACAAGAAACCCTTTTAGACGAGGCAGGGCAGAAGCTGCCTCGAGAGAAAGCCCTAACACTACTACCTTTGAAGCTTAGCTGATTTATTTATACACAACTCAGTACGTTTCTGTACATGTTGTTAATGTTAGCGTTTTGAATAATCTTATTCTTTCAAATCCAAAATTATTTTATGCTGATAAAAAGAATCCATTTTATTCGAAGAGGTACTAAAAGTTCTCGGTTCGAAAGATCTTGCCTAAAGCCATGAAACGTATATGTCATTTCATGTACTTCTCCGCAACATCAACACAAATTTCTTTAATTCTTCGAGAATAAAATCCAATAAGAATTTGAATAAAAAGAAAAAGATAAACAGGTGAGATCTTGCTAACCGTAAAAATAAAAATAAAAGAATTCATCGGGGTTGGAGTAGTCACAAATTTTTTATTGGCGTGTTCAAGTTTAGAAGAAAAAAAAAACAATTTCGAATGTTGATTTTTAAGGCAAGCATTCTCTTAACATTTGAAAAATTAATGTCTCACAATCTTCTCTCAAATCCATTTTCTTATTGTTGGCCTTATATCATACTAAGGTAAACTAAGTTTGTTTGCTTTGATTTTATGGCATATCAACCATTGTTGGTTATTTAATACCAAATCCGCTTTATTCATATATATATATATATATATATATATATATATATGAATTGTAAATGTATGTCAACAACGTTAAATAGTTCCAAGTATTGCTACAGTTTAACGATCAAACAATTCTATTTCAAACAATTCAGTTTAGTATAAGTCAAATTTGAATTGTTCCAAGTCTGGCTATGTATTACTAGCAATTCAATTAAACTTCAGTCAAACAATTCAATTTAGCATAAGTCATTTGTTTGAACTCCAAGCATTTGTTTGAATGTCAAACTGTTCTATTTGACTGATAAATAGAACCCTTTCAGGTGCTACCAGTTCGGGACAGAGTGGACCTGGGACTGATGGTAATGAAGGAGTACTCCGCATTCCCCAAACCTCCAGCATCACTGGAACCTCACCATCAGATTGTTTAATGTCATTTTTAGGGACATTCACTGGGAGAGTCGTACCCCTCTGTAGAGATGCAGTGGGTGTATTCTACAGCCCAGTTGACTGGACAGTGAGCGAAACTGAGTAAATAGAAAAGAAAACATGCTAGTAACCAGCCTTGTAGCCGAAATTGTCATGTATTTCCTACAGGCGAAAACAAATCAATAAAGCCAAGATTTTAAATGCTGATTTTCAAGGAAGGCAGCCCCTCCGCTGAAAAGAATGTTGTAACACAATATTCTAACCTCCAATTGTTTTTTTCGGAAGGAGCTTTTGTTTTGTTATGCTAGAAGATAACGTTTTAATATATCTATTCACTCAACCCCTCCGTCAACAGCAAGATGTGACACAGTGTCAATTTTTTGATCAGAGTTTAACAAGTTTGAATTGATAGTTTTCCTTCTCTTAGACTGGTTGCCATACCAAGCTTAAAGAGCTCAGTCTGTCCTACAATTTAGTCATAGCTAGAGGGAGAATAGTTGGATGCATACCTTTCCCAAGAATATTAGCGTTATGTAAAAATGCAAACAGCTTCGTCCAGGATTTGAATTCGGGTCACCGTGTCCATTTCCTACGACTTTAACCATTGCACTACGAGTGTCCCTTAACTTAGTGGATTAATGTAAATCACCAGTGACACGTTCGAACACTCCTCAGTTGGCTTGCTTCCTGCAGGCACCCCTACGTTAAACCGACCATGTGTCACATTTTGGCTCTGTGGGAAGTCAGGATTTGGGTGGTATAATGGTTAGCAAGCTAGACGAGTAAACCTTCACGAGTGAGTTCGAGTCCCATTGGGTGCTCCCTTCATAGGGCTTGGTGCCAAATCTGAGCAAAATAAGCTTAGTAAATAACTACTATCACTGACACGCCCGATAAATGTTTGCAGTGACGCTTTCTTTTGTATCCTGTAAGGCATAGTGAACAATACAAGTTGTTCCCCCGGTTGCAGAGTAAAAACTTTCTATGGATGAAATCCTGCTTTCCATATTGATTGATTGATGATTGTGTCAACCCGTCTCGCGTTATTTTATACCAAGAGGTCAGGGAATCATGTTCATTGTACGTTCCGTTCATATTTACATTTTTTGTGCAGTTGTTTCTTAAGTAAAGTTGTAAAGTTGGCGACTGTAATCGAGGGCGACTCGAAAGCTCCCTTTTCAATAGCTACTAGACCGAGGTGTAGGGGATGGTGCTTCTTCTTTCCCAGGATTGCTCCACTTTACCCCTGATACCTACCTTATAATGCTTTGTTAAGCAAGGAGGTATCAAGTACCATTTTTTAAGTCTTTTGTGTGATCCTATTTACCAACCCCTCCGCTCGGGCAGGATATGACACAAGGTCAATTTCTAAGCGGAGTTTAACAGGTTTGAATTCAGAGTTTTCCTTCTCCTAGACTAGTTGCCTCACCAAGGCTGAAGAACCCAGTCTGTCCTACTATTTACCCATAGCTGGAGGGAGAATAATTGGATTCATACCTTTCCCAAGGGTATTAGTGCTATGTGAATTGTGATCAGCCTCGTCCAGGATTTGAACTCGTGTCGCCGTGTCCATTTCCTACAACGATAACCATTACACCATCAGCACCTCCTCTTTTGTATGATGCAACCGGGGACTGAACCCTGGTTTTCCGGGCCATTGGCAAACACTCTACCCACAAGGCCAATAATTTTTAAACAAATATATTTGACCCATAGATGAGACCCTTACAAGAAAAATTACTCCGGGTCAGAGTGGACGTGGGAGTAATGGTAATGAAGGAGTACTCCATACTTCCCAGATCTCCAGAACTGGAGCCTCGCTATCAGGTGAGGAGTCACAGTGGCGTAGTGGCTAACGTGCTGGACTGCCACATCGTTGTAAGCGAGTTCGAACTTCATTATTACGTTCACTTTCGGACTAATACCCTTAGAAAAGATATGAACTCCCTTATCCTCTAAGCTATGGGTTTAATAGCACCACTATAGTTCTTCTATAAGACATTAAATTCCCTATGAATGTTGATATGCCATTGAAAAATAAAGATTCAGTTCAGGGTCATACCCAAGATAATTTCCTAGTTGAGGTCGGTTTGACAAAGGATGATAGACACAGCATTTTGTTCTTGTTAACATTCAATAGCAGCACTATCAGATAAAATCAAATGAATCAATATAACAGCCGAAAGCTTACCGAATTTTTTTCAAAAATGTACCAAATCTATATCCGTCAGCAATGTTGTCTAGCAGACGACGTAAACGCCTCTACTTATATATTTTGAACGTGCGGCGCAAAAACGACCCCATTGCTCGTCATAAATTGAATTCATATTCAATTAGCAGACGTTGACTTTTGCGTCGTCTTCTAATAAAAAAAAAAACATAATTTTCTTATGTTTTTTATTTTGCTTTATTTATTTATTTATTTATTTATTTTTGCTTTTGTCTTTAATTTGTTTTGTTCTTTGTTTTGTTTTATTGTTTTGTTTTTTTCTTTTTATCCTGTCATTTCACTAAAGTCTTTATATTTGTTTATTTCTCTACCTAATCACCAATCCACCTATTTATTCCATAGATAAAATTAACAGGTCAGTCTCTTCATTGATTTATACATTCAGCCACACAATTTCTTTCCCAATATCGTCATTCTCTAAGCAAGGCAAACTACCAATTGTTATTTTTCCTGATAGCATACAGGACTGCCAAAGTGGGTACGTTCGTACTTTCAGTATTCGTCGGTATGTTTGGTACCACGTCTGAAATTTTTGGTACGTCGTACATATTTTGACACAATATTCTTGTTTATTTTGTATTTTGCCATTGATTTTTTTGTTAATCTACCGCGATGTTGACGTATCCTGGCTAAGTAAGATTAAGTTACTGAGAAGTCTATCATTGAGATTACGAAATCTGAGATGAAAAAACAAAATGAATTATGTAAAGAAATTTAATATCTACCAAGCTTTTTCACCACTTAACTAAAAATCGCAATATCTTTGTAGTTGTATTGTTTATTATTTATTTTTCCCTTGTTTAGATGAAGCATTGCCAACCATTGTGGCGGAAATCCACATGGCATAGTGGTTAACTTGCTGGACTACGACAATATAATAAGGCGCTCTATTACGTTCACTTTTGGACTAATACCCTTAAGAAAGGTATGAACCTCCTTTTCCAGCCAGCAATGGAAGAGTAATACCATGTTCTACAAGAATGGTTTTGGCATTAAATAACTCACGAAGACAGAAACCTAGACAACCGTTGCTATAATCAGTTTTGTCTAGCATTTTCCTATCTTTTTTAATTTTAGTTGCTTTTTATGACAAATTACTCTCGTAATATCATCCTAAGCACAGATGGTAAAGCAGCTGGTATGGGTAACCAGTCTTTCTCGAGACAAAAGTGGGTGCGTGAGTCCGAGTCTCATTGAGATTTTATCCTCATCGGTTGATTTCGATACACTCTTTTCTTCACTGCCGTGTGAGTTGGAAATTGTGATAAAAAGCGACTGAAATTAAAAAGATTAATGAATATCCAAGCCAAAATTAATTACAGTAATCTTTGTAACAACGTGGAAGAAAAGATTGATTGACTGGTTTTAACGGTACGTCAGCCCATCTAGTGTTATTTGATGGCTAGAGGTTAGAGAATTGCGTTCATTGTACATTAATATTGTACATTTGTGCAGTTGAGGGATAAACTGAATTAAACCCCGTTAAACTCTGTTGCAATACTGATCTTGTGTCGGATCCTTTCCGCGCAGAGGTATTGAATAAGTGCATACACACATATTTATAGGTGTATGTGTGTGTGTATGTGCGCGTTGTCACATTTACGCATAACTGTAAATATATGTAGATAAATATATACATAAATTAAAAAGAGGAAATAAGTTTAGTTTCACCGCCTATGTAGCTAGAGAATAGGTCATCAATGAATCTAGAGAAAAAAAAAATGGAAAAAAGAAGGTTGTTTTTAATTCAAAACCGATAAGTTTCTCCAAATTTACCCATACATACATGTTACGAGTAGTTTATAACAGTGGATTGAATGTCCGTATGTAATATAATAGCCGAGGGATTTCGGTTCATGCCTTTGGGTTTAGTTAGGCTGAGAACCTTTCAGCTCAGCACATGGGTTAGTTAGGTGCAACCTTGATGCAGGTGGTAACGCGTGCGTGCGCACAGAGCGGACATGTCACTCAGAGATGTCACAATAGCCTGAGATGATGAAACGGGTGACAAAGTGCGGGTGACGTCACGCACCGGAAGCGCGCGGAGGATTTTGGGGATTTCGAAGAAAGTTAGAGAGTTGAAGCTAAACGCCGAACGAGGACGTTCGACTTTTGGGGCTCGCTGAGGCGAGACGAATTTGCGCGCCGTGGGTGCTGCACGAGATAGGGGCCAGATGAAGAAGCCAGCATAAAAAGATTGTGTCTCTCTCCTTATGTCGAAACCTTTAAACTCAAAAGTAATAAAAGGTTCGTACCTGAACTGAGAAGTCTTTACGTGTTTTTCGTATTTCGAGATTCCTATGTTCTATGTATATATGTTACCAACATTCGATGTCCATTTCACCCATTTCGCACATGGCCGTATCTGGCTATGTAATACGTATAGCGTAACCTTTTAATTCGTAGATAATGTTTCCAATCAAAATTAAAATTATCCAGTGTTAGTATATAATGTATTAAGGTTATTATTGGTTCTTTATATTGCTCTATCATAATTCTATTATCTTCAGTCTTTTTTTTTTTTTTTTTTTTTTGCCCACTCAGCTGCGGCTGTAGAATACACAGGCTGCATCTCTGCAAAAGGATAACACTCTCCTAACAAGTGTGCTGGAAATGACTAAACAATCTGATGGTAAGGCTTCAGTAATGTTGGAACTTTGGGAAGTCCAGAGTACTCCTTCATTGCCATCGATCCCTGGTCCACTCAAACCCAGAGTAATAGCACCTGATAAGGTCAAATAGAACTAAACTGTGTAATTACGCTAAACTAAATTGTTTGAAATTAACTGTTTTTATATTCAACTGTGTGTAAACAAAAAACTGTACTTATGCTAAACCGAATTGTTTAAAATATAAGTTTTTTCATTTAAAAATAATATAGAAATAAACTAAATAGACTAAACTGTTTACTTATGATAAACTGAATTGTTTGAAATAGAACCGTTTATTGTTATAAAATGGATTTGGCATTAAATAACCTGCAATGGTTGATGTGCCATAAAACCAAACCAAACCAAACCAAACAAAACAAAACAAAATCTTCAGTTCTTTTTTTTCGAGCAATCATGTGATTTCGACTAGTGAATGATAATAATTTGTAGACAATTATATCATCAAGTAACAATTCTTCGTACAAACAATTTGTACACAATAATATGGTTTCTAGTATTCCTACCGGATATAAATAATTTGCAAACAATTATATGGTTTCAAGTAACTATTTCTACTTACTACTACTACTACTACTACTAATAATAATAATAATAATAATAATATTAATAATAATTTGTTTGCACACAACTATATGGCTTCAAGTATTCCTATCTAATGCTAATAACTTTTTAATCAAATCTATATCAGCTCAGTCGAGTGGAGCAGTTGAAATCGCCGATTGCATCTTTGCAAAGGGGTAATAACCACCACCCCTCAAACGAGTGTCCTAGATATGACACTAAACTATATCTGATGGTGAAGTTTCAGTCCTGGAGCTTTGGGGAATGTGGTGTACTCCTTCATTACCGTTACTATAATGTCCACTCTGATCCGAAATGATAATACCCGCTTGGGTGCTATCTATGGGTCTAATAGAACTGTTCAATTTTTTGCAAGGAATTATTATCATCATTATTATCATTATTATTATTATTGGTGATTTGAGAGCATGTAACTGTGTGCAAGTTGTTTGTATTAGATAGGAATAATTGATAAATAGAATGATTAATGCTAAATATCAATACTTGAAACCATTCAACTGTATGCAAATAGAACTATTGATGTTAGATAGCAATACTTGAAACCATTAAACTGTGAGCAAACAAATGATTAATATGAGATACAATTATAAGTGTTGAATAGCAATACTCGAGACCATTTAACTATTTGTTGGTTGGTTGGTTATTTTGTTTTACAGTACATCAACCCTTTTCGGTTCATTAAACACCGAATTAAATTTTTAACAATTAAGTTTAGTATAAGTATAGTTTTAATTTACAATCAGTTAAATGTCGAGACAGTTCGATTTCAAACAATCCAGTTTAGCATAAGTACACAGTTTAGTTCTATTTAAAAACAGTTCTGTTTTAAACAGCTTAACTTCGGATAAGTACGCAGTTTAGATGTCAAAATAATCCGATTTTTGTCAGACAGTTCTAATTCAAACAATTCATTTTAGTATAAGTATAGTTTTTGTTTGCACACGCTAAAATATCGAAAGAGTTCTATTTCAAACAATTCAGTTTAGTGTAAGAACAGTTTCTATGTCAAAAACAGTTCTCTTTCAAACAATCCAGTTTAGCATACAAAAACAGTTCCGTTTTAAACAATTCAGTTTAGTGTAAGTCCGTAGTTTAAATGTCAAAACTGTTCTAATTCAATCAATTCAGTTTAGCATGAGTACACAGTTTAATTATATTTGACCCATAGATAGGATCTTACCAGATGCTACCACTCCGGGTCAGAGTGGACCTGGAAGCGATGGCAATGATGGGGTATTCCTCATTCCCCAAAGCTCCAGTATTACTGGAACATCACCATCAGATTGTTTAGTGTCATATCCAGGACACTCGTTGAGCAAGTATTACTACTCTGTAGAGATGCAGTCAGTGTATTCTACAGCCCCAACGAACTGGGCCAACCATTTAACTATGTGCAAACAATAAATATTAATGCTTGAAACCATTTAACTGTGTGCAAGAAATATATTGAAATATTTGAAACCATTCAACTGTGTGCAAACGAACACGTTTAAAAATAAACTACGCCACATGGACATCCGCCAAAATGGTTGGCAATGCTTCATCTAAACTATACAACTACAAAGATATTGTGGTTTTTAGTTAAATGTTGAAAATTTTGGAAGATATTAAATCTCTACGTTATTCATTTTTTTCAATTCAGATTTCGTAATCTCATTGATAGACATTTCAGTAACTTACTTAACAAGGATACGTCAACATCGCGGTAGATAAACAAAAAAATCAATGGCAAAAAACAAAATAAACATGAATATTGAGCCAAAAGATGTACAAACAATTCACTTAAAACTCACATGCGTGTGTGTGCGTGTGTGTGCGTGTAAATCTGATTTGGCATTGAAAAACCATTAAGGTTTGATATGCCATTAAATCAAATAACCTAACCTGACAAAATCTATATGACCCATATATGAAATCGGAACAGGTTCTTCCACCTCGTGTCAGTGTGGACCTGGGAGTAATTCTAACGAAAGACGACTCCACGCTTCCTATAACTCTAAAACTGGAGCCACCCTGCTAGATAATGTTTAGGGTCATAAAAATAAAACAGACGATTACCATATAATAATATACTGTTATACAAATTAGGCAACTGATAGAAGAGTCATTCTTTGGGTAGATCTTAGAAACACCAGTTGACAAATTTTTTTTCCTTTTGAAAACGTTTGCTTTTTCACTTAAAAGAAACACCCATTACTCCCTGATCCATACTGACTCGGTGTAGTAGTACCTGTTGGGTTCCATCTATTGAACAACTAGATCTGTGTACAAATTATTTTTATTCGATAGGACCTTATGAAAAAAAAACTTTCTTAAAACACAACTGCACAAAAAATGTAAAAATGAATGTATTATGAACGCATTTCCCTAGCCTCAAGTCATAAAATAGCCCTAGACTGCTTGTCATACCATTAAAATCACTCAATCAAGTGAAAGAAGTACTTGACGGCTTCTTTCTGAAATTATCAGTATACCTACTCTTGTGTTTTAAAACTGTTCAGTAAAACTGATTTTTTAATTTTTCATTTATTTTATGTTTTTTTTTGTTCTGAGATTGACTGTAATTAATCATAACTGTGGATGATTGGAGATCATTGCACACACACACACACACACACACACACACACACACACACACACACACACACATATATATATATATATATATATATATATATATATATATATATATGTAAACCTGATTTTCTGTTAGTATTATACGACTCGTAATTTTTTGTTTTTTGAATTTCTTATATCTGAACTTATGTATTCCAATGCTTCCAATTTTCCAGACCATTTTACTCCTGCTGTTGTTCGAATCGTACCTTCCAGCCGCTGTTGTCGAGGGCAAGTACGAATATTCTTGTAATCCTTTGGTCGCTAAACGCTTCTGTCTGATGGGATGTCTCGCCTGCTATGAAACATTCGGACGGAATGTGTACAACTTGGCCCATTGCTGTTACGACTGCAAAGTTACAGGGGCTTATGTCATCGACTACGGTCCATCGAACTGTTCTCGCAAGTATCTTTTCGACGAGTACAAAAAACGGAAGCCGATGTCATATATTTAAAACGCAGTGTAGAATAATGTATTTCTCAGTCTTTTATTTTATTTTATTAGGGATTTATCGCATCGAATGGTATTTTTTCAATGTCCTGGGAAAAAAATGAAAAGAAAGAAAAAGAAAACATGTTGCTTTATGATACAGTCTCGGAAATCAGGTCTCTCTCTTTACATGTGGACTGTTACACCCTTTCTTATGTCTATTTCGCAACGTTTCTGTCGATATGTTTTCCAGCCATCTTCAGATATAAGTTGGATTCCATATGTACTTGTTATTTGATATTACTACCGTAGACTAACGTTAATATCACTTATTTCAGTATAAGAAAAGTGAAAGTGATAGTGAAGTGACGGTGAAGCAACAACAACAGCAACAACAACAACAACAACAACAACAATAATAATAATAATAATAATAATAATAATAATAATAATAACAGTTCTTTAGCATGGAGCATTGTTATCAATCTTGTCAAGCAAGCAATTAGTACAGTAGTTACTCCAGTTACAAGCAATTAGTTACTGTAATTATTCCATATACGTGGCATTGTGTCATACTAAATATTAATAATAGAATAATAGAATGCCTCACTGTAGAGCAACAGTTAACTAACTGGTTAAGCCTCTATTAAGTTCGATCTTCACAAGCAGCTCCTGGTACCATCCTAAATATCAGTAAAAATCTATATTAAAACGATCCGTTGTTTTGTGGTGTTACCGTAACGTACGTATAAAATACGTACGTCATGGTAACACAACAAAAATAACGCATCGTGGCAGGACTTCGCTAGTGCAATAGCGTGAAAATGCTTTAACTTAGAGGATAAAGCAATTTCCAGTCCAATTTGTAACGATGTATAATTATACGTGGTTTACAATCACGCCCATTCTCATCTTGATTTATTAAGCGAGGCAACTATTAAATTCTAATTATAAAGCACCTCCTCGAATTTATTCATTTGCAGTTAATTATGGTATAAATCAAAAGGCATGATATCAAGTTTAATGGTTAGCAAAAGCAACTGTTAAGCGATCTAGACCACAGCACTATTAAAATCAGCTAGAATATTTTGAAACGTTCAAAAGACACGAGGAGACTTGTTGTCACTCAGATTTTTATGAAAAACGCCCAGTTAAAACTTGAGTGAACATCTTGCAAATAATAATAATAATAATAATAATGAAATGCCTCATAATGAACCATTGGTTAGGAAGGTAGTCTGGCAGAGTACTGTTTGCATGCAGCGAGTTCGATCTTCACTAGGTATTGTTCCTTGTGACTTTTAGATCTTAAAAGAAAACTCATTCATTAAAATACATAAACTGTGCTCGTTTATACCTTATATTCAAAGATGGTGATTACTCGCTTAAAAAATTTATAGTTTGATATAAAACAAGTTATCAGTATGTACTTATATAGATCTAGATGGTCTTATAAATGTGTTTATTATCCATGAAACACTTCCTGTCACGTTATTCGGTAACGGTTTTTAATAGCTGAGCCTGCGTTATTAAACTTCAGGATCTGTTGCTAAATTTTTAAAAACAACTTATTTTTGTCTGGCACAGTTTCACAATAGTAAATTATTCAATAAAGATCAAACTCGCTTGCTAGAAATTTGAAACTAAGCTTGTTAACCATTGTCTCGCAACAGGCGGTTCTAAGGTGTATATGTCACTTTGTCTGTTGTAAATTTGTTACATCAGAGAATTAAAGAAATCATCTGCTTCTTCTCGGAACATACGCAAGTAGATAAATGAACAACGGTGGGTAATTATTCTGAAAATATATCATCGAAAATAGGAAGGTGTTAGTTTCAATACCTTCAACTTAAATATTAGCAGATTTCCAATGAATGGTGTCCCGAGATAGAGTACAAATCTTTATATGAAGATGAGGAATTAATGAAAAAGTATGTGAACATGTAAATTATATGGTGAATAAGATATTTATGATATTAGTTTTTACAAGTAAATCAACGTTAGTCAAATCAGACGGAAGGTATTAAAAGTCAGTTCCTTGGGGATAAGTCAAAATTGTTGACAATTGAAAATAGTTCTACATCTAACGAAGTGAAGTTAATGTGTACATAGAGAGTATACTTATACATGATACTAGATAGATAGATAGATAGATAGATAGATAGATTGATTGATTGATTGTAAATAGATGTGACCTAGAATATAGTTTAATAGATAAAAAGAGAGCTAATGGTTACTTTTATCATTTAAAAAATTGAAACAAAAAATCTGCTGTGTAAATAATTCGAAAAAAATTGTAAAATATTCGTAAAAATAAAAAAAAAGAGGAGTTAGCAGCTTTTGTAGAGTCTAATTCTTTCTTTCGTTCTCACTGATTTAAAGATTTATGATTATAAAATGATGGCTGATGCATGAAACGCTGTGAAATAAACACAAGGAATTGGTCAGATTTCCATTAAGACGAATTATAGTCAGTTTGAACACACGACTAACTGACCGCTTTCTACTGATATTATGACATGGAACATTAGGTAATACATGAAATTTAAATAGTGAAAAAAGAAAAAAAAACAGTTTTAAAATATTTTAAAAATGTATCGTCATCGATCAAATAATATGCCGGAAAACAGAATACAACCAAGTCTAAACCATTTATAAAGACAGAAAATGTTTCCTTTCATTATGACAAGTCCAGTCACAATTTCCGAGAAAGTGAAAGAAATAAAAAGAAAAAGAAGAAAGAAAGAAAGAAAGAAAGAAAGAAAATGTTAATCGAAAACGAAAAAGTCTGTTGAGAAATAAATAACAAACAGAAGATAAATTATTCGCTGGCCAATTTCAGATTTTTTTTTTCATCACGTGATCATTAAAATTTATACAATGCAGTGTATTACGAGTTTTTCTTTATATCTTGAGTTCGTTATAATTTTTCTGATCGTTTTGATCATTTTGATATTTAAAATATCAATTTATTTTGACACCATGATTAACAACAACCGCAGCTGTGAAAATACCAGATGAATTTTAAAAAAAATCAATTGTCGTTTATTTACACGGAAATTCCGGCATCTACAGATGCTTCATTTTTGGGAAGACTAAAAAGATTATCCCTCTACAGGACATGATTGATACACAAAAAAAACCTTGTATTAAAACACAAAAATAAATTAACAAAAGGAAACAAATTTGACATTCCTCTGTCAATTATGTATGTGTTAGAGGGGTAGTTCTCAAAGTGTTGTGGCTAGCGTGCAAGATTGCGGCATCGTAGTAAGTGAGTTCGAACTCCAGTCGAGTTAATACGTTCACTTTCGGACTAATACCCTTGGGAAATGTATGAACTCCCTTATCCCTCAAATATGGGTTAAATAGTACCTCTACTAAGAATGGTTTTGTGCATTAGATAACACGCGAAGATATGCCATTAAACAAAGAAACAGAAGCGATGTTTTAGAAAATTGCCGAATTTGGCCATAAGTTTGAAAACCTTCAAAAGTGAACAAAATAATCAGTTTCTTTCCTTCCCCATTAACAATTCAGGCGAAAAATGAAATTTACCTAACTCGATACCACATACCTGCAAAAACAATGAATACACATAAAACACATACCATACATATAAAATAAGTGCTAACCAAAGATTCGAACAAGGAAAAAAATTACTCACGTTTACACCTAACAAGGCGTTCTTAGCGTAACGATTATCGTAGCGGGAAATGGAATCTGTGATCAGAATTTAAATCCTGGGCGTGGCTGTTTGCGTTTCTCATCAAACCAATGCCTTTAGAAACTTCATGAATACATCTATTCTCCTCCCGGCTATAGATAGATTGTCTGGCAGACAGGATTCTTTAGCCTTGTAAGGCAACCGGACTAGGAGAAGGATAACTCACACCAGCTGAACTCTGCTTAAAAAGTGGTCTTGTACCCCATCCATCAAGTGGCCGAGGAGTTGGGTAAATAAAGTCTCTTTCGCCTCGTTATCACTGTCTCCTTTTAAGTAGTCCCTTGTCTCCTGATGATACATCAGTTCATAAAATAACAGCTCACAAAGGGTAGCCGCAAAAGTCCGTTCTACACTCAGTTCATGTAAGTAAGTAAAGTTGGCGACCTTAGTGGAGGGTGACCCGAAGGCTCCCTTTTCGATAGCTACTACACCAAGGTGATGGGGAGGGCGCTACTCCTTTCCCTGAATTGCTCCACTTTACCCTTGATCCGCACCTTATAATGCGGAGTGTTAAGCAAGGCGGCATCAAGTATCATTTTTTTTTTTAGTCTTTGGTATGACTCGACCTGGGATTGAACCCCGATCTCCCGGACCTTAGGTGAACACTCTTCTGATTAGTCCAATGGTACGGTATTTTGATTTTCCTGCAACCTCTTTATTTTTAATATCCCTTAAATGTTACCATGCAATCATGATTTTCGGTACTTTTTGACTACACTACAAAATACCAAAATACCTTACTTGGTACAGTAACACATAAAAACATATTCTTAGAAAATGCTAAATTTATAACTTAAAATTTAAGCCGGTTCCAACGGGAATAAAAATTAAGAAACAAAACTATATTAAGAAATATATTAACAAATAAAACTATGAGAATTAATTTTTTATTTATTGCGGACTTTTTGTCCTCATCTTGGTAGTTTTTTGTGTTTCTTCTTTCACTACGTTTCGGCCAAATTTCACCTCTGGCCTTCTTCAGGTGAAAGAAGAAACACAAAAAAATACCAAGATGAGGACAAAAAGTCCGCAATAAATAAAAAAATTAATTCTCAGATTAAGAAGCCTCATCTCAAAATGAATCCAATTAAAGACAATTACAAATAAAACTATATTAACAAAACTATATCAAGAAATAAAACTCAGGAATTTACTGTTCTTTATAATACAAACCCACAATGTTTCCTATTACGTCAAAGACTTGGCTATTTATAAAGAGATAACAGCATGGTATTTTCCCCATGGGTATCCAAATGCAAACTACTGTTTCAGCTCCCAGTTAGGTACACCTCAAAAATAGTTTGTTTGTTTGGGTTTTATAGTGTATCAATCATTTTTATACAAATAAACAGTTCTATTTCAAACAATTCAGTTTAGCATTAGTACACAGTTTAATTGTCAAAAACATTTCTATTTCAAGCTATTCAGTTAAGTCAAACAGTTCTATTTCAAACGATTTACTTTAATATTAATATAGTTTTTTGTTTACACTCTGTTAAATGTCAAAACAGTTCTACTTTTTTCACAATTCAGTTTTGCATACAAAAACAGTTCCATTTAAAACAATTAAAACTTTAGCATAAGTACACAGTTTAAATGTCAAAACAGTTCTATTTCAAACAATTCAGTTTAGCATAAGTACACAGTTTGGTTCTATTTGACCTATAGATAAGACCCTATCAGATGCTACCATTCCGGATCAGAGTGGGCCTGGGAGCGATGGCAATGAAGGGGTATTCCGCATTCCCTAAAGCTCCAGCATTACTGGAACCTCAACATCTAGTGTCATATCCAGGACTCTTGTTAGGGAAGTCTTACCCCTCTGCAGAGATGCGGTCGGTGTATTCTACAGCCCCAGTCGATTGAGCCATCCGGGACACTCGTTGAGGCAGTCTTACCCTTCTGCAGAGATGTAGTCGTTGTATTCTACAGCCCCAATCAAAAATAGTTTGGTCAAGCTAACTGAATGCAAAATAGTCTATAGAAGAAACTTGAACGTTTATCTGCTTTCCTTCATACGAACGCATTGTTGTGTATTTACTCCTTACATTTGATCGTTTCAAAAACACTCGCAGAATTGTAACCCAATCCCCAAAATAAAACTAGAGGTAACTTATTTCCATCACACGAACAGCTTTTTTTTTTTTGGTCTTAAATTTTAGTTTTTTTTTTTTTTTTACATCTGTCTGTGTAAACAGCCAAATCCCAAACACTGTGTGACATAAGGGAAAACACTTTGTGGAGGACTTCCATTTGAAGACTGCACTATCGGTGGGTCTTAGAACACGCTAACTGTATCCCCTGCAGAAGGTAGGTTTCGTTTGGCTTGGTTTTATGGTGTATTAACCATTATCGGTCATTTAATACCAAATTCTGTTTTTACATATAAATTAAATATATTTGTAAACATATTTTGTAGATACACATAGTTAAATGATCAAACAGTTCTATTTCTAAAACTCAATTTAGTATTAGTTAACAAAGGTAAATAGTTCCAAGTATTCTTATGTATCACTAACAATTCAATTAAACATCAATCATTTGTTTATACACAGTTAAAGGATCAGACAGTTCTATTTCAAACTATTCAATTTGGAATAACTCATTTGTTTGCTCTCAGTTTTAATGTCAAACAGTTCTATTTGACCTATAGATAGGACCCTCTCTAAAGCCACTACTCCGGGCCAGAGTGGACCTGGGAGCGATGGCAATTAATGGGTACTCCTTATTCCCCAAAGCTCCAGTATTACAGAGCCTAACCATCAGATGGTTAAGTTTAATATCCAGAACAATTGTTAGTGGGGGAGTGTAACTCTTCTGCAGAGATGTGGTCGGTGTATTCTACAGCCCCAGTTGACTGGGCTGCTACCACGAAGAGTGTCTTGGGTGTGACAATAAACTTCATCTGATTGTGAGGCTACAATTCTCGAGATCTGGAGAATGTGGAATAACCCCTTATTGCCATTACTCCCAGATCAACTCTAACCCAAAATGGTAGTACTTGTCAGGGTCTGATATTTGGGTCAAATAAATCTGTTTAAAATGTATCATTTTCGATTGGAACGTAATAAAAAAAATCTTAAGAAACAACTAAAGAAAAAATGAAAATATGAACGTACAATGAACACGACTCCCTTGCTTCTCGACATAAAATCAATTTATCAATCTATTTGTTGAGGAATTATTGTTGTGAATGAATACTCTATCATGGTAAAACCTTAACGTGTTAGTCATTTTGGTAGAGGTAAGGAGAAATGTAGTTTCTTCTTGAAAATGAATATAAAAGCTAATCGTTCTACTCAACAAACTAAATAGAAAATAGAATACATAAAAAAAATAATATACAAAAAATATTAATGAAAGTGCATATGTAGAGTGGTCCTCTGTGGGCACCTATGCTTGTATGAAGTTTCTACGAAATATATCTTTCATAAGAAAGTTTTTGAGAGATTTGGATATTTGTGAATCGCTCATTTAGTTGCTGTTTGTGTTGAATCATTAGACATGAAAGTAAGCTTCCAAAATTGTATGCTGTGTACTATTTTATAGTGTCGTGATCCTTGGTCATGTGGTGCGTTGGGCACACACATCCTTGTCCCGGAAGGGTTAAAGCAGGTCCATGCTTCTGAGAAGAGAGTGAGGACTTTTCCCTTTTTAAAAATTATTCTAGGCTCTGTAGCTGTAATGTTGCTGTCTAGCGGTTATTAGAAGAAATTCTTTTTGGAAAAAAGAGAGAGGTAATTTTACAACTTACAGTGACTTCATTTCTTTTCTTTTTTTTAAACTGAAGTAGTTTTTATCAGAACAAGCTACTGTTTAATTGATTGATTAAAGAATGGACCAGCTATTTAGACTATGTGATGATAGAGACGAAATGATCAATCATATATTAAACTAATACAATAAATTAGCGGAGAAAGAGTATATGACTAGACACGACTGGGTGGGGAAGGTGATCAACTGGGAATTGCTCAAGAAATTTAAATTTGACCATACGAAAAAGTGGTATATGCACAACCATCACAGACAATGAAATATACAATGTTCTCTGGGGTTTTGAGATACAAACGGGTTACCTAATCTTAGCCAGACGACCAGACCTAGTGATAAACAACAACAATAACAACAAAAGAGAATGTACCGAATTGTGGACTTTGCCGTTCTGGTAGACAACAGAGTAAAATTAAAGAAAGTAAAAAGAGAGATAAATATCTAGACCTTGCCAGAGAACTTAAAAAATATGGAATATAAAGTTGACGGTGATTACAATTGTAATTGGTGCACGTGGAATAATTCCCAAAATATTGATAAGAGGACGAGAAGACTAAGAAATCAAAAGACAAGTAGAGACCATCCAGACTATAACATTATTAAGATTCGGTCAGAATACTGAGAAGAGTCCTAGAGACTTGAGTTAATTTGCTGTCACTCAAACTCCAGTGAAAAACCATCAGCTAACACTTGTGTGAAAAACTCTCAAAAGAGTATAATAATAATAATAATAATAATAATAATAATAATAATAATAACTCGGACAGAATACTAAGAAGAGTCCTGGAGACTCAAGGAGACTTTCTGTCACTCAAACTTCAGTGAAAGATCATCAGCTAACGCTGATGAGAAAAACTCTCAAGGAATAAATAATAATACTAATCAGTAATAACCGAAGGAAAGTATCAGAAAATATTTTAAATGAAAGCTAGAAATACCTGGAAATATTAGTTTCCTTACGGTATGAGCTTCTAATATTCCTTATTATTTTAGCAAATGGAGATGGCAGAAATTATTAAGAAAGAAGAACAAAAAAAAAACTTCTTGAAACCAAATTCTGGAGCTGGACTCAAACCAAATGAATAAATACCAAGCAGAAAAGGAAGTAGATTTATGCATTTTTAAGGAAACTTGTGATAAATTACCACAAATAACCCCAGCTGAGATTCGAACTCTGTTTGCCTCTTCTGTTTACCGTGTTGATGTAAATCGAGACGTCACAGAACAAAATGGTTGACGTTTGGAATCCATTTCTGACACAAAATGAAAAAGACATTTAAAAAAAAAATACTCAAAACATTCATACAAAATGAATATGATTTTTTTCTCAATCCATGAATCAACTTTTGGTCTTTTTGGAACGCCGAGATGGTAGAAATGATTGAAAAAGAAGTTTTTAAAAAAAGTAAAAAAAATTTGAAGCCAATGATTTCACGAAACATAACTCTTTTAAAACAAAATAGAGTAACATCCCTTTGTAAACATCTTTTCGTTATTTATAAGTTCAATAATTATAAATTGGTTGGATAAATATCATTCTAGATAATTAAATAATACAGATTTGTTTTAATGAGATTATTTAGCAATAATCTAAAACAATGTAAGTAGGATTAATTAGAAGAAACAATTTTTGAAGCAGTGACAAGTTGTAACCCTTGATTTATTAATGTTTCAGAGAATTTTTTTAATAGCTGTATTTAAAGAAAACATACATATAATTAATAGTTTATTCATGAAATTTTAAATAATTTTTTCCTACATTAAAATAGTTATACAATGTATTTTAAAAATGATGCAACCTTTTTTTTCCTGAAAACCTTTCTTTAAACAGACATTGAATATCGGCCATTGTTTTTCTACATAATTTCCCTTTTCGGTATTGATTTAAAAATGCTAAAACAACCAGTCTCTAAATGGTTGTCTTTACATCAAAAGAAGCTATCGCTAAAAGAAACAAAATACCTAAATTATATGTTATAATAAAACAAAAAGAGCAAATGTGTTCATTCAGAAATCTCATCGTGGTCGTTCCGGCTACTCAAACCTAAAACCCCATTTTAAAAAACGCTGAGTCACCCTTGACGTCAGTTAACAACAAAACGTTATAGATACACCATGAGAGAGCTTCCATTACGAATACACGAACTATCTTTCGAAAGAGATAGTCCAGCGGGGTTCAAGCGTTGGCTCGTGCTCGAACTTCTCCTTTCCTAATCCCCACTATAATCGACCTTCAGGTCATTGAACTTGTGTCAAGTCTTGTCTGGTAGGAGGCAGAGACAAATATACACATTCCGGCTGCGACAGCTGGTGGGCGAGGAAAGTAATCCGTACCTCCTCTGGTCATAGCACTCCGACCAAGGCTTTATCAGCAGTAGCCGCCAGAGACGAACAGTTCAAGGCCTACCCAGCGGCCATTGTATTGACTCCAGTCAACAGACGACGCAAGAACAGAGCCGCGGACCCAGCACAGTCAGCCAAACTAACCACAGCTGCTTTTCTCATTCAAACAGCTTTTCTTAAAGCTAACCTTAAAAAGTCGCATCATCTTCAACAGCTCTTCTAAGAGCTAATCCCAGAAAGTCTTCTAAGACCACTTTTGGTCTTCTCACTGCACTTTCTTGGCTCCAGCGTCACCAGCAGCAGTTCCTGCATCTTCCAGCTACCACCACCTGCAGACAAGCTCCAGCTTCACCTGCAACCGTTCCTGCGCAACCAAGCTACCAGCACAAACGGCAGACTAGCACTAGCTTCACCCAGCAGTGGACTTCTACATCACCTTAGTTTACGAGCAACCACTGTTCGGACCAACACAACACACCGAGGCTACATCAACACATCTCCGGTTAACCAAAGTACCATACAACCTGGTCTCCGATCGTCCGGCCACTGCAACCAGTGCCTGAATTTTTGGATCCGTGACAAAGCAGTTGCGCAATCCAATTCAGACGACATCCTTGTCTCTGAATAGACTAATTTTTCGTTATCGATTCGCCGAAGAAATCTTGGCCTTTTCGAATTAACCCTCTTGTCTTTGTCATTTTTGCCTAGTTGGTCGTCAATCACTTGTTTTTCAAAAGTTTATGGGATCGACGTATCTATCTGTCCCACAACAACCTTTACATTTCATGCCCCTGAAAACACTAACCGAAGACAACTCAGTCAGAAAAAAGAGCTTTCTTGGAGGTTTTGTGATTACACGAGTAAAAAGCTCGGAAAGATCATTGAAACTTTGACAGTTAACAAAGATGACCGGCCTGAGGACTTTTGATGAAATGCACTCTAAATCTCATGAAATTTATCAACCAAATGCAATTGTCACGGGACCGGTACATGAATGCGTCAATCCCTCGAACATTTTGAAGTTGTGTGTTGTAATTGACAGAGGACTGGACAAATGACAGAGACAAATAGATAAGTTTCAGGCTTTATCAAGGAAATCGTACTCGAAAGGAGTATGAGTGTAGAAGTCGTAGTTGTTGTATCACGTCGGTGTAGTCTCAGTTGGGTGTTGACAGTTAGTGTTGTAGAAAGTCTTAGACTCAGCTGTTCATTAGTTTGTGGCGATAGTGCGTCTAGAAGGTGAAGATGGTCTCTGTGCTTGGCGCTGATGGTAGGTTTTGCTGTATGGTCAGGTTATAAATGTTGCTGGAGACGGTCGATGATGTGGACACATTGGTTGGTGATCGATGTCCTGGTTTGTGCAGTACTTTGATTAGCCGGGTGTGTGTCGATGTAGTCTTGAAGTGTTTATGCCAGTCCGAGCAGTGTGGTCGCTCGTGGACTAGAAGCTGCAGATACTGGTTGTAGAGGCTGTGTGATCGAATTCCCGGTTAACCATATGTGTTAGGTTGAGTGGCCAGGGGCGGCAACGATACAATATTGGAAAGTATAGATGGGGGGGGATTCACATGTTTTACGCACTTGTAAGGATCATACATTAAATACGTTCATATTAGGAAGACGACTGGGTTTGTCGTAAATCAAATCATCATCCGACCTTGAACCATGTCTATCTCGTTCGATACCATACTACATCTTTTAAAGCATGCTTAATTGTCTTCCCCACTCGCAAGAAGGAACGATAAGCGCGGGTTGCCATATTTGATAGTTGATTCACGTGCATATTTGTTTGGTATTAAAACCTTTTCTAACAGTTTATCAGTCACTTTATCTTTACAAGAATTTTTACACCAAACAAAATGTCATAATGGACAGACTATTACGCCCCGCGTCGAACTTATAGCTTCTAACTCGGAAAAGTTCTTTAAACACTGGAGACTTAAGTTCGCTAATAATTTACGCACTGTTAACGGCAACAACAAAATATTTTTAAAAAATACAAAATAACTACGTTGCTCTCAAAAATAGTATATTGGCGGAGGTTTTTTTTTTAAATAATTAGCAACATCAGCAATTACAACTCTGCCATAGAAGCTCTCGAAGTCGCATACATAAAACCCACAAACATCATATACAATAGACACCGGTCCATTACAATGAAACAGCAACCAGCGCAAACAATAGATGCATTCCAGCAATAGTTAGAAACCTAAGCCGAAACATGTAACTTCCAAGCTGTAACTGCCGAAGAAAATAAAAACAATATACACAAGACGCATTCATTAACGGCATCACTTCCGCATTAATTCGACGACGCCTACTTGAAAAACCTATCCTATCACTTTAGGACCAAGCAGAGAAATCATCTGCCTACTATGAACAAGGTAACATAATTACCGCCCCCATAATTTCTTCAGAAGAAAATACCAGCCTGCTTACTATAAAAAAAAACAAAAAAACATTCGGCCTAAAGAAATTTGCTCTCTTTTGCGGAAACTTACGCCATCAGTGTCATCTATGTCCAGCCCTGAATGCCGACTCCAAAAAATGCAAAAAGAAGGACATTGGACTAAGGTATGTAGATCTTCAATATCTGCTGTTTTATAAGACATTGATCCCGGCTATGCGAGTTTCGCTTGACCAAAAACAAGACATCACTTTCACTAAATGTAAAATAAATGGAACCATAATTATGCTATGGTAGATTCTGGTAGAGTGGGAACCTTTATAAACAAAAATACCGCAAGAAAGTGAAATCTTTTCGTAATACCTAAACAAAAGACAATAGCCCTGGCAGACCCTAATCAAAATTCTTGGTAAAGCAATTGTCCATATCTCTCAAAGTATTGAAACACATTCTGGCCATGATAGTTGAAGCAATTAAAAACCTATTTATCGACATCGTCATAGGAAAAGACACCCTAAAAAGCACAATAAAGTAATCACAAAATTTAATGAACCAGGAGATGAACTCATAATTGAAGCTGTCACAAATAATAATCACTTCCAATCCATTGATGTACCACCTCCTCCACTCTTTTCTCACCTCTCCGTTAATATGTCTCATTTCGTCACAAAGTCACGTCGTCATACTCTTAGTGATAATGAATTTATAGGTTGTCGAAGAAAGATATAATAGTTGGTTGATTGAATTTTATGGCATATCAACCTTTGTAGATTATTTATTGCCAAATCCATTTTTATACAAATAATCAGTTCTATTTCAAACAATTCAGTTTAGCATGAGTACACAGTTTAATTGTCAAAAACAGTTCTATTTCAAGCTATTCAGTTTATTCAAACAGTTCTAATTCAACCAATTCAGTTTAGTATAAATATAGATTTTGCTTACATACAGTTAAATATCAAAACATTTCTATATAAAACAATTCAGTTTAGCGTAAACACAGTTTCAATGTCAAAAACAGTTTTATTTCAAGTAGTCAGTTTAATATAAGTATGCAGTTTGAATGTAAGTACACGGTTTTATTGTCAAAAACTGATCAAAAGAGTATTAGATTCATGTGTGATAATACTAGGAAATCCAAAATAAAAAATGATAAAATATGTTGTCGGCACATCGAACTCTCCCAATTTAAGTTCAGCATTGTTTGTCGCCCTGAAACTGAAAATACTTTTACCGATCCATTCTCTCGCATCTCCGCCCTCACTCATACGGACGTTCCAAGATCTTCGTAATTTACACCTCTAATTGTGTCACCCTCTTTTCCGTTTTACTAAAGCAAGAAATCTCCCATTCTCCTAAGACCGAGTAAAATGTGTGACAAGTTCCTGTACATCCTGCCTGTATTTGAAACCAAAATTCATAACCAGCGACGAAGGAACACTCATGAAAGCCATACTGCCGTTCCAACGACTGAATGTAGACTTTGAAGGACCTTTATTATCATCAATACATGTTAACAAGTATTACTTACTGTAATCGACGAATTCTCCCATTTCCCAATTGCCTTTCCCTGCAAAGATATAACCAGAAAAATTGTCACCCATTGCCTAAACCAATTATTTTCTATCTCTAGTATGTCTGATATGATACATACCTATCGGGCTACCGACTTCCCCGTAGAAGAAACTAGAAACCACCTGCATAAAAATGGCATTGCAATATCAACAAGTAGATACCATCTGGAAGATAATGAACAAGTAGAGAAATTAAATGGCACCCTATGGAAGGCTATTCAGGTAACTTTACACACCTGTAACGTGCAACTCTCCCGTCAGATCGCGACTGTACACATCAACTAATACAAACCCCCATGACAGACTATTCAAATGTCGCCGGAAATCCACTTCTAAGTCCTCTATTCTTTCTGGGGTAAAACAAGAGCCTGTATACATCAGAAACTGCGCCAAATTAAATAAGCAGGATCTTACCGTAACCCCTGCGACTCTTGACGACATCAATCCACACTATGCTCATGTATGTCTACCATCAGGTGTCGAAACAACAATGTGCAAGATGTAACCCCCAAATCTTCTAGTGGGGAAGACACCCACGAATTGCCAACGTATAGCCATAAAAACCCTATCGGTGAAAAAAGGAAGGCCCTAATACTGGGACCAAAGTAAACCGACACATCTAGTGGGATTGACGCCAAAAATGAAGCCCCCCCCCAACCTGTGCGAAAGTCTTCTAGAAAACGGAGAACCCCTGACAAATACAGAGACTTTGTAACTTGATAGAAAACTCGCAACCCTCCCTTCTTTTTAATTCTTCCTGAAGAGGAAAATGTTGTAAATTAAATCTGACTTTGAACCATTTCTATCCCGTTCGATATCATCCTACATCTATTAAAGCACGCCTTATTATCTCTCACTCTTGCAATGAAGAACGATAAACGGAGTGCGCCATATTTGATAGTTGATTCACATGTATATTTGTTTGGAATTAAAACCTTTTCTGACGGTTTATAAGTCTCTTTATCTTTACCTTTTATGCAAGAGGGTGGATATAACATAAAAGAATGCATGCAAGAATAAATCTAGCGAACGATGCAATTATTTCAACTGATGCATATTGTTGTCTCTAAATACAGTGCTACTGCGTGACTAATATTGTAGCGTAAAATTTATGTGCATTTAAATTCTCATCGCTTAATGTTTAGGTTAAATCTTTTACGAAACATCACCTATATTTTGTAATCACCAGTCTTATAATATTTTACTTGAATTTTAAATTCAGTCATTACGGCTGAGATCACAACACATAAACATAAATTCACCATTAGAAAAATGTTTGAACGTTTTGTGAAGTGAAAATTCCTTTTTATTTCATGCCTGCTGTTATAAGTAAAATTTAGATATCAACCATTTTTTAAATAATTTTCTTTGTCAACATCGATTCAAAAACGCTAAAACTATCAATCTCTAAATAACTGCCCTTACATATTGTTACAAGCGTGGCTCTGTCGCTAAACCATTTTTCAAAGCTACACTGCTTAAAGACTCTCCAACTAACTAAAAACCGAGTAGGCAAAATTAAGAGCAACGGCGAACAACAATAGCCCTAACACGAAGACCAGATAAGTAAAGCTTAAGAACGGGAAGGAAAGAAACTGTCCTCTCTTTATTCAAAAAGTGGGTAAACACGGTTCGAGAGCTCAAAGGATGCTGGCTGCAGGAATTCGAAAATAAAGCAAACGCAGGAACCACGTAGATATAAAGGTAAAGATTCCAAAAGAAAATGTAGTACAAGAAGTCAGAACAAAACCCTACAAAGTTCAGCAATACATGATAAAAGAAAGGAGAGTGGCACTTCTTCAACACTCATTTTGTAGCGCCATCTCTTCTGTGTCTCGTCTCAACGACCCGCTCCTTCGTATTGTCTCTAAAACGCACCCTTCCCAGACTTAAGCTTTATTTATCTGGTCACCGTGTTATTGTTAGAGTTGTTGCTCATTGTTGCCCTTAATTTTGTCAGCCAGTTTTTTAATCACAAAATTCAACCCCAGCGCCTGACTTAGAAAGTCAGAAATCAGTGTGATTTTGATTTGATTCGTAACAATACGATAGTCATTGCATCTCTTTGCCACATATACTTCCCCAAAGCAAGTACATATCAGTTGGTAAGAAGTTAAAGCAGGCATCTGATGTGTTTGTAGTGGCCACATCACAAGTCCTCATTTCCGACTGAAACCTGCTAAATAACATTTGAACAGTTCAGTCACTAATCTCCGCTCTACCAAGTGCAGTAAATATTCCATGTGCTTTTTCTGATGCGTTTCTTCCAAATGTTAATTCGTACAGTAGACAAGTACTCATAATAAACCTTTGGGTCACCATATTGATTTCACTCGTTACTGTTATTATAAACTCCTAAAGATTATTTTGTGGTAAATGACGTGTATGTTTCATATTGATGAAAATGTTTACGGATTGCTTAAAGCTTAAAGAAAAAAACATAAAAACGACCTTTGTAGTCACTTGATTTTATATGTATGGATTAGTGAAAAGGAATATCTGAGAGTCCATCTAGTTGAACGTTTTCTTCGTGTTTTCTTTTTCTTGGTAAAATTAGTAATTTCCGTATAGTAGAAAAATATACGAAATTAATTTTCCTTCTGCAAAAGCCAATAACTAGTATTTTTCGATCGTCCTCGAAGAACTTAAATTCTACCACAGTTAGAATAGAATGTTATACTGATAAAAAGAATGTGACATTAATAAAAAGAATGTTCTATATAAATATATATGTGTGTGTGTGGAGAAAATTGAAAAACAAAGTAATCCAAAAGTGATGAATTTCTTATGTAGGAAAGTCGATGTTAAAACGTTTCGATTTTAATGAACTTTCATCAGGATTTTAAAATGCGAAACAAGTGTTGACAGAACAACGATGGATGTTTAATAAATCTCTAGATAGTTTTTCGAAAAAGAAAGCTGATTGAATGATTGAACGGTTATATGATCTTTCTTTGTATATATTCTTCTTTCCACTGTTTTTTGTATTTTATTAAAACATCCATCGTTGCTCTATCAACACTTGTTTCACATTTTAAAATTCTGATGAAGGTTTATTAAAACCGAAAATATTTAACGTCGACTTTCCTTCGTAATAAATTCATCACTTTTGGATAACTTTGTTTTTCAATTTTCTTCATACTGTTGGATTCCTTTACATTATTTACTTCCATATATATATATATATATGTGTGTGTGTGTGTGTGTGTGTGTGTGTATGTGTGTGTGTGTGTGTGTGCCAGAAAAAAAAACAGTACACTACAGCGAAATTATTTCATTGGAACAATAAATTTATCATTAGAACCATACATTTTATAAGAACAATACAATTTTATTAGAACAATATATTTATTGAGAACAATTTCAATTTGTAACAGAATGATAACTTAATTAGGTCAGGAATTGTCCCGAACGTCATTTTTAATTATATGAATTCTCAATGTAACAGAAGACCCCATGAAATACTAATGAGAATTCTTCAGCCCTTTCTTAATAGATACATTAATTCAACCATAGACCACAGTTATAATGCGAACACAACAGCTGCCGAATATAAAACTTGGTGGCTGGGGATAAATTGAGTTGAATCCTCACTCTTCAAGGACCACTGTTAGCATTAGTATATACCTGATTCGCCAACACTTAACGAAACGGAAGGAGAGACAAAATAAATTCAATTACACATACTTACAAGAGATTTAACTTTTCATACATGTAGTATATGTGTCGGTGATATGAGTAGGAAAGAATACACTTATGCACAGATTGATCCATAGACAAGGAGTATGTAAAAAGCGGGCATAATAGAAAAAGCCTTACTTGCCAAACGTGGGTAATATAGCCATGTAGATTTACCGTTCCCTGGAAGAGTCAGAGACGACGATTCTCCTGAACAAAGGGAAAAAAGGTCGAGAATGGGTTTCTAGGATTGTCATGTAACATCTACAAGCCCCTAACGGACACACCAATTCTCCAAGGGAGATAATTATTGATTGTATCCCCACACTATTTCTTAGAGTTCAATGGAAATTGTTCTAAACAGAATGAAATGGTTTTGTCCTTATTTCTTTTTTAAATGTTAAATAGGAAATTATTAAAAATATTCCTGAACCAGTCGAATGGAAATTAAAATTGTTTATAGAAAATAATTTTTTCTCTGTGCTTTTGCATAAATTCTTCAAATTCTGTCGGCAAGCTTTCGAAATAAAATGGAAGCTACACTTATTTGTAAAATTTAATTACAAAAATTGAAAATATGTATCAAGATTTACGCAAAAGTTCCCAGCGCCCACTATTTGAAAGGTAAACTTTAAACCGGTTTTTGTTGGAAACTTTTCCTCGAAGAATTTGTTTCTTATCAGATATTTTACGCTTTTAGAAATAAAATTATTATCATTATTATCATTTACTCCTTGAGAGTTTTTCACATCAGCTTTAGTTGATGCTCTTTCACTGAAATTTGAGTAACAGCAAGTCTCCTCAAGTCTCCAGGACACTTCTCAGTATTCTGGTCGATCTCAACAATGTTGTAGTCTGGATGGTCTCCGCTCGTCCTATTTCCAAGTCCCCCAGGCCCTTTAATAATCTTACGGTGACTATACAAAGAGCATCAATTACAATTGGTATAAATGTCACTTTCATGTTTCACAGTTTTTTCAATTCCCTAGCAAGGTCAAAGTATTTGTTCATCTTTTCACTTTCTTTGAATGTCACTCTGTCAGCTGAGACAGCAAAATCCAAATTTTTTGTTGATTATTATAAGGTCTGGTCGTCTGGCCGAGATTAGGTGATACATTTATGTCAAAATTCCATCTGCGTTTGTGTGTGTCATTCTCCAGGACAGATGCTGGTTTGTGCATATATCATTTGTTCGTAAAGTCAATTTAAAATTTCTTGCACAATTCCCAGTGGATCACTTTGCCCGCGCAGTCGTGTCTAGTCTTATACTCTTTCTGTGCTAATTTGCTGCATTCACTTATTATGTGATTGATCGTTTCGTCTCTCTCGCCACATAACCTACATTTGCTGTTTTGTAGCGTCTTATCTATTCTTGCTTTGATATGATTAGTTTTTATGTTTGTTTTTTTTTTTTTGTTTTTTTTTTTGCTGCTATTAGGAGAGATTCAGTTTCTCTCTTAAGGTTTCCCTTTCTTAACCATGACGATGTTTTCTCGTGTGAGATGTTGCTTATTATTCGCTTAAAACGTCCATAGAGTTATTTTTCTTTCCATTTATGTTTTCTGGTTATTATCGTTGTTGGTCCTTGTGTCGTCAGTATTGTTTTTGGTCGCTGTAATCAGTTTTTCTCCTCACTTTTGTAGGTAGTCTTTATTATTGTTCGCTTTTGACGGTTTTTCACACCAGCCTTAGCTGATAGTTTTTCACTTGAGTTTGCGTAACAGAAAGTCTCCTCAAGTCTCTAGGACTCTTCTTAGTATTCTTGCCGATCTCAACAATGTTGTAGTTAGGATGGTCTCCATTTGTCCTCTTATTTCCAAGTCCTCTGATCCCTGTACCAAACCTTTGGTGACTGTACTGAGCGCATCAATTACAATTGGTATCCCCCGCCACTTTCATTTTATTATTATTATTATTATTATTATCATTCATTAAATTTTCATTTTTATTTTCAGTTTCTTATAATTTTCATCAGGTCTTTATCTAAGACCGAAGGTGAGAGGTGGTGATCATATGTATTCTATGTATTTATATCTTTTGATGCCACTTTTGGGTGATATTTCTCGGTTACAAAGTGTAATTTTTAAAAATATTTCACACTGGTTGGGACTGCTGTGTATCTTGTTAATGTGTTTATTTATCCCTTTCTTAATCAAACCCAACGCTTCCACAGTTACTGACACGGTGGTAATTTTGTGAAGAAGATTTGTTGGTGTTATTAGTTTTGGTTTCGTTTGGTTGGTTGTTATCGCTTTGGGGTTTAGATATCTGACTCCGTGGTTTTTTCTCTACCCCATTTAATTCGTTGGCTTCTTCTTAGTCTGTAGAAGGCTGCAAAAGAATTATTGAGAGGAGGAATCAAGAGACGAAAGTACCTTTTAAATTTCAACTTTATTTTTGGGTTTCATACGGCTACTCTATTGCGAGGAATGTCTTCCTGGACTATTAAAAAACAGTCACATCTCCCATATAAAGCGTTGAAATCCACTATTTGTTTTCATGGTTGATGAGTCCAAAGTCAGGGTGTTCGTGTCCAGTGGATGTTTTTTTATAACGTTTGTTTCGGCAGTGTTGACTCACTAGCAGCAGATATGGCTAGGAATCAAACTGTAAGAACTAATCAGCACACGTGTTCACTGCTAGCAGCTGCGTGAAAGAGGATCTTTCAGTGCTACGGTAGAGGTTGAAGCAAGTTAGAATTTCCCTTTTGCTCAGGAATGGTTCTTTTTCCGGGTATGCACCACCCCTACTTCTTGTTTAGGGCTTCTGGGAATTATTGCACTTTTTGAATTTATTCTATTTTATTTGTTTCCTTTTTCTTTTTCAAATCACTACAGTTTTAAGATGCCACATTTTTTCGGTTTCTACTTTTAGCTCTTTGTATTTACTTATTTCATTATATTCTTAGTCTGATATGTTATCATCTGTTGGCACTGACATATCAATTAGAAGGCGTGTTTTTCTTTTTAGGCCTTAACCACAACAGCTGGTCAATTTCTCTTTATTTTTCTATTTGTTCAAATAGCAAAGTCTCAGAGAATAGTAGCTCGTTTTTTTCTGTTATTGGTTCTGGTTGATATTTTAACCATTTTTCACTATTTAATATTCCATAGTATTTACATACTTTTCAATGAATTTAATATCCTATTTTATCATGTCTTTCTTTATATTCTATTGGTGCTAGGATTGGATAAACGGACCAATGGTCCGGGAGACCGAGGATCAATCCCAGGTCGAGTCATATCAAAGACTCAAAAAATGGTACTTAAAGTCGCCTTGCTAAGCACTGAGCACTATCAGGTGAGGATCAAGGGTAAAGTGGTGCTGATGGTGTAATGGTTATCGTCGTAGGAAATGGACACGGTGACACGAGTTCAAATCCTGGACAAGGCTAATCACATTTCACATAGCACTAATACCCTTGGGAAAGGTATGAATCCAATTATGCTCCCTCCAGCAATGGGTTCTTCAGCCTTGGTGAGGCAACTAGTCTAGGAGAAGGAAAACTCTGAATTCAAACCTGTTAAACTCCGCTTAAAAATTGACCTTGTGTCATATCCTGCCCGAGCGGAGGGGTTGGTAAATAGGATCAAGAGTAAAGTGGAGCGATCCTGGGAATGGAGTATCGCCCGCCCTTACACCTCGGTGTAGTAGCTATTGAAAATGGAGCCTTCGGGTCACCCTCGACTACGGTCGCCAGCTTTACTTTTAATCTACATATTGGATTTGATCCATTTTACATAATGTTTGCCTAATAATTTCTTGTTGGTAGGCTCTAGTCCTGTGCTACTATTATTAGCCCTTTTGTCCCCGCTTTCAGTCCAGAACTTTTCAGCCATCGATTTGTCTTGATTATATCTATATTAATATTTCTAATTCTTTCTGCGTATCGTCCATGTTGGGGTTTATGTTCCCGAGCGTTTTTTATTTGATTTAGTCTTTGTTTTTGCTTCTTTCTTCGTGTTTTTGCTGCTTCAATTACTTTATATTTCATGCATTATTATTATTATTATTATTATTATTTCACTCATTTGAGATTTGTTCGCACCAATGTTAGTTGATGGGTTTCCAAAGGTGTTTCAGTGACAGCAATTCCTCTCTAGTCTTCATGACACTTCTCAGTATTCTGGCCGATTTTAGTAATGCTGTAGTCTGGGTGGTCTCTACTTGTCCACTGATTTTCAAGTCTCCTAGTCTCTTTATCAATCCTTTGGGGATCGTTCCAAGTGCACAAACTATAATAAGTATCACCGTCACCTACATGTTCCATATACTCTTCAGCTCTCTTGCAAGGTCCTGATATTTATCCTTCTTTTCACCTTCTTTTTATTTTACTTTGTGGTCAGTCAGGGCGGCAAGGTCCACTATTTGGCAGGTTCTTTTCTCTTCTGTTTTTGTTGTTGTTGACTATCACTATGTCTGGTTGTCTGGCTAAGATTAGGTAATCCGTTTGTATCTCAAAATCCCAGAGAAATTTGTGCGTCTTATTCTCAATGACGGATTGGGGGACGACCATATACCACTTGTTCTGCTTTATTTTCGGTTTCTTATAATTCTTCCCTGGGTCTTTGCCCAAGACTTAGAGTGGGAGAAGGTAGTGATTATATGTATTCTATGTCCCATCCCTACTTACGAGTGTTACTTTTCTAATCACACTGATAACCCCCCTCCTAAGGAGATGATGTATTCCACAAAGTGCAATTTTTT